>JACXIK010000025.1:9638305-9924184 GCA_014737385.1 Bombus superbus | reverse complement strand
TATATTATTTTATCGAATCACGTACGATGCATTCTCTCCTATTTCTATTATCACGATACGATACGTGATTCGATAAAAATAATATAAAACAGAGAACGCGGTGCATCCGTTATTTCCTTACAGGGCGAAAGAAACTTTCCGGACGACCTAATATTTCTTCCCAACGTTCGTTCCCGTTTGTTCGGACACGGATCGGATTTTAGCGTACGAATGTTATACGCGTCGTGGCACGAACGATAGAAACAAACGACGAGGATGTATGTACCTTGTCGCACTTTTGGCGATTGGAAAAAGCATTCGGAAAGGAGAAAGCGACTCTCGTAAGAGTATACTTTGCGTTACGTTTCTACGTAATTTTACTCTTCACGCGGTTAATCGCGGCAAAAGATTTATACAGTCCAGCAGGTAAAACGATACGCGGCGGTATCATCCTCGAGCGTGCAAACCGACAATGACGATTTTCTTCGTCTCTATTTAAGGAGACGCGAATTCGCGTCTTGCGTACTTCGTGCGGCTTCCTATATGTAAATGTCGACTACCGTTGAATAAAACGGAGAAACGAAAAAGGCATTAAGGAAGAAGTTGATATCGATCGCTCTCGGAAGATTCGTTCCGATTTTTAAGCAATTCAACGCGATGAGAAATTTCGCTGGGTACCTGTCCCTGGTCGAGCAAATTGTTTCTCAACGTACCACGCTAACAGAAAAGAAAGTATCTCTAAACGCGCTCGTTGCTTTTCGATAAAACGTTACGCGTTTGTTAAATTTGCTGTTCGGAAACTTCCTTCCGATCTCCGGCTCTTTGAAAAATCATATCGAGCAGTTCCTCGCCGAGAAACCCCAGAGACTCTGACACTTTGCCGAGAGACTCTGAGAGGATGGAACATTCGAGTCGCGCGAAAGACGGAGATGAACGTAGGCGCCGAATGGAAACGCGAATCGGAAGGAACTTTGCGAGCGATCGTTTCAATCTTTCTAATCGGAAAGTCGAACCGCAAAAGTACGCGGCAATTCGGCCTTGAATATGCTTGTCAGAGCATACGATGATCGAAGCGTCGAGCGGCTGGAATTTAATACGAAACAAATTAAAGACCGTTCCATTAGCTGGAAATCCTGTTAGTTTGAACGTGGAAGACTCTACTATGTAGATAGACAGTCCGCGGTGGAAACGGGCTTGGCATCGAAACACGTTCACCGAAACCATCGACGTCGTGGCGAACTTTTTGGTCATCGCCCCGAAACGATATTTCATCGGCCGCACCTGCGGCAGGTGCAGTTCCGATGGAAATAAGAAATTCGCCAGCCGCTTCGCAGATTTGACTAGCGCAAGAACGACCGGTATTATCGTTGAACCCGCTCGCACTCGTAGCATTGAAATCGTCGACGCTTTTACATGCGTCGCGGGTCGATTCGTCGTACGATTTTCCATCGCGAGATCATTCGCGCGATTAACGAAGGTTCGTATTTACGCGCACCGGCCTCTCGTCGGCGTTTAGTCGGTTAAGGGTCACGGTCGATAAAACGGCGAAGCTTCCGAAAACGAACGCGCCGAGTTATCTTCGCTGCTTTTTAAAAATCGACGTTCCACGAGATTTGGAATTTCGAATCGCAGGCAACGAGGTATCGACTTTCGAGATAAGCATGTTCTCGAGGAAGAAAAATTATCGGTTCCATCGTGACGAATTTTATTTTTTCTATCGCGTATCTCATTTGCTCGCGCGCATAGCGCGAATTCGCGACTTTCACAGACTCCTCGGTCTTTCCTGTCCGATTCGCAGGAAATCTTCTCAACGAGATCAAAGAGTTGGGCAAAGCGAATACCTAACGCCTGGTTCGATCGTTTTCAACGTTTCGTACGTTCGTTGCGACAAATCGTGATCAACGAACGTGCTAATATTTAGAAATAAAAGTATCGATTACCGTAAGGTTTCAAATATTCCTCGTTTTCGAACCGAGCCTGTACGCATGCGTCGTTACCCGGACGATAAAATAAAAATTGCGCTCCCTAGAACGAAATACCTTCGCGCCGATATTACCGATCACTGGTATAAGCGCAAGGTATTCGACGATCGTGTATTATTAATAGAAGACGAGTGTAACGTTTCCGAATGTCGAATAACAAAAACACGGAGTACATCTGTCGGACTAAAACTAATGACAAACAAGTTTCTGATCTTTTTCCAAGAGAGCTGCGCATCAAGCATCACGCGGTGGAGCAATGTCGGAAGCGCGTTGACAAAGCGACGCTCGGCAAATCGCGTAAATGTAAAGGATATTTTTACGGGCTGCAGCATCTCCGCTGCATGCAATGCCAAGAATAAATATTAGCCGGTCAGGCGTGTAAGCGCGTCACTCGCTTGACCTAGTTTAATCCACACGATCATCCTGCCGTGCTAATTAAGCAGGCACGTCCGCTTTATTAGTAGCCGCTCTGACTCTACGATGCTTGATGACCAACACCAACGTTCGCAAGAATACCGACACTTTTGATCGACGTCCGATAACTGCTGAACGTAAAGCGAAACTACCCGAACTAACGGCAAATTGACTAGCGGCGTTCGACTCGGCTAGCGATAAATTTCGACGATTCGTCGAGGAACGTCGGTAAACGACGTATTTCGCTGTTTCTTCTGTGACAAGTACGATCGTCCGTTTGTAGATACGAGAAATATCCAAGGTATAATGCCTAGTCGCGTAATAGCTGCTACATCGAACAACGTTCTATCGAGCTTCCGCCTTTGAATTTACGACGAATCGAAATTATCTTTCCAGACAGATGAATTTCCACGAAGACGCGCAGCTAGGCGAAGGCGAGGGGATCTCTACGATTCGAAAAAAGATGAAATACCAACGCTAGATACGTTAGAAACACGAAGAGTAACGAAATCTTGGCCTTGCGGCGAAACGACGAAACATACGATGTATTATCGTGGAATCGTTGAAAGAAACACAGACGTTTTCGTTCGTACGACGCAGGGGAGAATGTGTAGAAAGCTGGAGATCATGTTTCCGCAGTTTGCGGTGGTCGTGGGACCGTTCGACAAACCTACGCGCGATGCAAACTCGCGCGTAGCGCAGTTTACCCGTCTGTCGATCCACGCTATCCGCCTAATCAAAAATAGGCGGTGATTTATTAATAATTCGTTGGTCGACTAACCAACAGCGCCGTACTAAAAATAATATCCTATCGAACGCTTCTTGTACGCGAACCGGCGTTAAGCCTCGTTTTCACGCGACCGTGCTAGACGTTGAAGAAACGGAAAGAGAACCGAAGCGTCGTTCGTACTTTATTCGATCGAGTGCTACGGGAATAAATGCGAATCGCTGGACGACGACGATCTACGAATTTGTCGATCGATGACGGGATCGAAGAACCCCGTGACAATTACGAGGCTCGTCGAACCGGATAGGAAAAGAATTGCCAGTTAGATTTTTCCTATAAATACAAGGCAACAGACGCAAAGTATCTAGGTCAAGATAAACGAATTATGTTTACGCGCGTTTACGCTTCGCCGTGTTTCGTCCGATTATCGTTGCTAAATTCGAAACGTTGTTCCATCTATACCGCACGATATCCACAGTTCTCCATCGAGTTGAAACGACAAATCTGTATCTTACTGATTCAGTCATCGACGACGTACGGAACACAGTCTTAAACTGCAGTTTAAAAAGCTTAAAAGCTTAAAAGCTACAGCATGGAAATTCAAGGTGAAGAAAGTCGAGAGACGGAACAGCCAAAAGTCCTAAGACTAATTAGAGCAGCTCCGTGGTCCGCTAACAAAGTTAACTAACTTAACGTTAATTTCCTAGATATTGATACCATCATTAGCGAAATAGAAAAACTGTAAAGAAATTGAACCGACGATCGGACTAGTACGATGGTAACTGACTGCCGCACACACCCGTCCATCGCAGACACGAAAGAAAACGTCCACTAGGTCTTGTCAGATAACGATCGTATAAGCTGGATAACGTAACACTACGAACAACTTACGAACGTGAGTCGCAATGTACAATCAATCCACCAATGAACTTTTACGATGTATTTTAATATCGCATTGGAGCGTGAGCATTTGCAGTCTGAGAATGTGCGAGAATGTATTAACGTGTTCCAAATGTACAAATGGTTTCTAATGTCGAGTAAGCAAGATATAATAGCTGTAGATGGAGATAAAATAGAATAATAAAAAAAAGACGTTTCCTTGCCGCGTTGAAACACGCGTACCGTAAGCCGTTAAAAGGACAACCATGCTTATCGATACGATTACGATGCACGTACTCGCAATAAGTCTGTCGTAATTTTAATTTGAATATACGCGTTGGTCAGAATCGATCCGACGATGATAACAAGTCTCACGATCGCTAAAGTAAGCCGAAAAAAAACGAAGCAAGTTGACCCTAAATTCATCACACCGGGGTCAGAATAAAGAAACGAGCGAGTAACGAGTCGTGTAATAATAAACTTATGCTTGCTATTAGTAAGAATGTTTTATTCGGTTGACGAATGGAACGTGTAATTTGTCATGTTTTACTTATTACTTTTACTCAAGATAAAATACATATATTTAGAATAGTAGTAAACAAAGTGTTATATAACATTCTAAATATAAAAGTAGACAATTTTCTCTGTTGAGAAAGAACGAGATGAATATTTTTCAGTGTTAAGTTTGAAATATCTTTTTAGGTTCAAGGTCAGCACGCTCTGCCTCTGAGTATTTTCTAACGAAGTTTAACTTGGGAGTCAAAGCATCGACCAATGCTTAGCTGATTCACGAATGTAGCCAGATGATTTGACAAAAATATGGAAATATTTGAAAACGATAGCAATAAACTATAATAATGGACGTTACAAAAAAAAAGCATTTAAAGACGATAATCGTTTAGGAAATTAATAAGTTGACCGTATCGCGTTAAGTCTGAATCAAGTATTATCTATTCTCAACGTAAAAAAGAAGAAGAAAAAAAAAACAAACGTTAGATAAAACGTATTATTCGGAATAGATAAGCGTGATTTTTTACTACATGCGACGACTACGTTGCACATCAAGAACCAACTTCCGTCCAAACTTAAACCGTGTTAAAAAGAGGAAATAAATTATGAATGTCTCAAACGGTGACCTCTATCGTCGAATCCTATGTGGGTAATGGAACGAATTTAACCAATTAACGACTGTTTTATCGACGGAGTAAATCCTGGGGCAACGACCTCGATGTTGAGGAACGGTTGACCTATATATCACTAATGTATCCAGCATGCGTACACGTGTATAACTCGTGTTCCATTATTCGTTATCACAATCGTATAATTAACTATTTCATGCTTCGTAATATTTTCTCTGCTATTTTTATCGTTTTCAAAATTGAAATTAATAACGAACCATATACGTCAGAAAAACAAATAACAGAGAAACATTGACATTTCGATAAGCGTTGTATAAATTAGAATGTGAAGGTCATTTCGTACTTCCTAGTTGTAAAATGTCATTCAACCATTTTTCATTCATCACAAATAACGGTATAAATTCGTGTGTAACGCTAAATACAATAATCGAACGTTATCGATCAAACTTTAACTAATTTAGGACTCGAACAAAAGATGAAACACGTATCCACGGCCAATGCCAGAGCAGTCGCTTTAAATAGCTAACCAACGGCAAACGTTTTAACTTAGGTCAATAGTATGTGATTGATCACATTGTTTACGTATGAGAAACGTTGGGTGGTGCTATTGAAAATACAAAGTTCGATTCGATCGTTCGTTATCTGATTATCTAAAACTTTTCAATTTCACGATGCTTTTCAATGATAGGCTCGATCCGAGCCGATCCGAGCCTCGAGAACAATGAAATACGTTCGTATTAATATATAATGTATGTTTGAAAGGCATTAAAATAACCGTAGTTCATGCTGTTTAGAGGCAGTTAAAGGGAAAGGTCGAACAAGGGCATATCTCAAAGAGTCAATGTCCTGTTGATGACAACAGGGTACACACCCGATTCAGGTCGTAAACGGATCAGCGTTAAGAAATAATAATATGGTCAGAATTTTACAAGTATACTAATAAAGTAATAAATTTGTTAGCGATTGTATTCACAAATAGTATAACGATAGCTGTAGAAATAACGCTGTAACGTTTCTAAGGGTGTTTTTCTGTATTACGTACCTGCCACCTCGAGGGCACTGCCAATTATGTGTCCTGTGTAAGGACAACCAAACACCGAAAATCCGATTCAGCCACGATGGGCTGTCATTTTCGTCACAAAACACTGAACATGTTATCACTACGCATTGCACAATCTCGTTACAATGTTGTCTTTCTTATTTGCTCAAGAAATCGTCACAAACAAACGTGGTTTACACAAATTCACCTTCGTACTCGGCGCAATGCCGCCATATTTCCTGTTGTTCCGACTTTTCAGATTCTATGGCTCCATAAACTATAGAGCAGGCATAAGATAGGCATGCTTAAAACATATTTTAAACACTGAGCGTTGCTGCGTCTTTACATGGTCAAATGTACAAAGCAACATAGGAAATACCCTTTTCAGGTCGGTATTTCAGAATATGAAACGCAAAATGCCATAAGATGTCTTGCACTCGTTTTCAAATCTAGAGCTTCCTAAAAGTAAGATAAAACAACAACAAAATCAATTATTATTTAATTAAAGTATCGCAAACAAAAATCTTAATTCGTTATACTTTCATTAACAGCAAAATTTATTACCTTTGATAACGGTGGATAAACGTGACGGACCAACTGACTTATTAATACTCAAATCCATTGTTTTACGGCGAACAAACCAAAGTAATTAATTATTATTGTCTTTAACAAATTCTTGATTAAAACTTATGTACATTATGTTACAAATGAATATATATTCTCTTCGGGAGTTAAACGATTCTGGGTGGCGAAATTTATCTCTTATTAATACTTAATAATAGTATAGTATTTTATTTATTCATTTATAAGGGGTTTAAACAGTCGTATCTCCTTGTTTTCTTTAAATTTTCCTAAGGTAAATCAAAATTTAGGCTAAACATTAACTCCGTTCCTTAAAGTAAAATTTATCTTTTATTTCTACCATAGAATAATAGCGTGTAATGTACGAAATGTATTGTATTATTTGGTATTATATACCATCGCTATCGATAGCTATCGATGATCGATGTGTCCAACTATCGGAAGCTATCGATAGTGCCCACTATCGATAATTCACCATACTAATAGAGATAGACACTCGAGACAGTAGCTATCATATCGTTCATTATTAACGATATATATAATGCTATAGGCTATGAAATGTCTTTAAACTAATGTCTTTAAATTAATATATATGTTTTAAAGATATTCTCAGAAATTAAATAAATAGGATATAACAGGTATGATATATATCTGACAAGATAAACCTTTTTTAATTTAATAAATCTCTTTTTAAATCTTTTCCAATTTATCAAATATGCGTGATGTATCTCCTTTCTTTTAACTATCCAATTTTGCTTATAGGTTTAATTATACAATTCTCAATTTGTATTACCTATGTACAAATTCAATATATAGGAATGCAAGAAACAGAGACTTCCAGTGATGTATCTGTTGAACTAGAGCTCTCACCTGACACAAAACCATACTGCGAACAAAAAATTACATCTTCTGACAGATTATTATGCTTCACGTCAAGTGAAACCAATCATGACGCATCAAGTTCTAAGTCTTATTCAATTTTTTCCAATGAAAGTGACAGCAATAGAGGCGATATTAATGATAATATCAATTCACAAGATCAAGTTTGGATAAATCCAATTGGAAATCAACCTGATATCAAGCCCTTTGTGGGTATACCTGGTTTAAAATCATTTAAATACAATCCAAACAAAGAAGAATATTTTTACTTATCGCTAGTTACTGAAGCAATATTTCAAGAAATAGCACACCAGACTAATTTATATGCAGCACAGGTATTATCACAGAAACGGTCGAGTCGTTTGAACCAATGGGTTCCCGCCACCAAAAATGAAATAAAAAGACTGTTTGGTCTCTTAATCTGGATGGATTTAGTAAAACTACCTCATTTACACTTATACTGGTCCAAGGATTCTATATTTACACAAACTTTCCCACAATCTATAATGTCACAAAGTCGCTTTGAATTACTTTTACAAATGTTGCATTTTACAAATAATGAGAATGCAAATTTATTAAATGATCGACTTTATAAAATCAGACCAATTATTGATATATTAAATAGAAATTTTACGAAATACTATGACCCACCTGAAACTCTTTATATCGATGAATTTGTAATACCGTTTCATAGTCGTATTAAACAATTGATAAAACAAAGAAAATATAAATATGGTATCAAGATATTTAAATTATGTTTTAATCCAGGATACACTTATAACTTTCAAATATATTGCAACAAAAAGTCGGACCAAGAAACAGCGAATCCTACAAATGCTGTTATTTCACTTTGTCAAAATATATTTTATAAGGGACACACCGTATGTACTAATCGTTGGTATACGAGTATAGACTTGGCTCAAGAATTAATTACTAAAACTACACATTTAGTAGGAATGGTCCAACGAAATTGTCGTGGAATTTCTAAAGAAGTGGTCACAAAGAAATTAAAAAGAGGAGAAATATTTGCAAAGGAAAACAGCATTGGTATAACGTTGATAAAATGGAGAGATAAACGTGATGTTCTGTTATTGTCTACCAAACATTCTGTAGAAACAGTTACTGTTAAAAGAAGAAGGACCAGTTATGTTAAACCGAAAATTCTGTTTGATTATAATGAAGGCAAGCCTCCAAGCGATATTTCTGACCAAATGACAATATGTTGTATTTCATCACACAAGAATGTAAAATGGTATAAAAAATTGGCATTTGAACTTTTATTAAATACAGCCGTTATAAATGCTTGGGTAATGCATAGCAGTGTAAAAAATAATCCCATTTCATTAATAGAGTTCAAAAAGCGATTAGTCATTTATCTATCACATTGTCAGGATGAGAGGTTTCAAAATTTACCTCGTGAAATTGTAACCATTAAGAAACGCCATGAAATTAAAAAGAGAGAGGGTAAATTGATATCAGGAAGAAAACGCTGCATTTCTTGTTATAAAGAAAATGTTAAAACCTTTGGTACTGAACTAGCACGAAATAAGACAAAACGAGTAACAACATTTTGTGCTGATTGCCCTAACGAACCTCATTTATGTTTGACATGTTTTAATAAAGAACACCGTAACATACCATTTTAACCATAAACTACATATATCAAAATATTGGATTTGCTCTATAATGT
Source organism: Bombus superbus (assembly GCA_014737385.1). Lineage (NCBI taxonomy): Eukaryota > Metazoa > Arthropoda > Insecta > Hymenoptera > Apidae > Bombus > Bombus superbus. Next base: position 9,914,874 of record JACXIK010000025.1, on the reverse strand, counting down.
TCCACTTGTTTTATAAATACATCATTTTTCATCAATCCTATTGTAAGATACGTTTTCTATATATATTTTATGTATATATGTATAAGGAAACCTTACTTAGTACAAAATCGCGTGAAAACTATGCGGCATGAAACACATTATTTATTAATTTTATATTTATTTTTTATTTGCGCTTTAATTTTAGAGATAACATTTAATTTTTTTGTTTCGAATTTGTTTTTTATTGTATTTTATTATGTAAAAAAATTTGTTATCTAACAATTATGTACAAAATAGTTTAATTAAATTTTATTAGTAATTGTCACATTTTCTTTTAATAATAATAATTATAAAAATTGTGAGATGAATAATCTTTTTATCTTCTTTTCTCGATAAGATATTAAAACGTATTAGATTTATTCGATTACAAAATTTTTAGATTTACAAAGATAATCTTTTAATTACAAATTCAAAAATTTATAATTATGGCTTATTCAAACATTTTGAGCGTAATATAACAAATTATTAAAGTCGTTCGTTCTTAATCTTCAAAAATTAAGTTCTATTTAAATTCGTAAGTAGGTTCAAACTATAATAAAATATAAATCACTTCATTACATTCTCAATATCGTTCAGCATTAATTCTTAGGGTATTTAAGTTTTGCAGGTAGTTCAACATTAAATTTTGTTAACACATCACAATTTTTATGATACCAATATGCAATGCAACTATATTATCTTCTTATGAGAAAAAACTTGGTGATTTTATGTATAATGAATTACATCTTATGTTATACATTAATTATTTCTGTGAAAATAATTTTATACTGTTTATATAAAGGCAACGTTACAAGGCCCCGAATTTTAAAATTCGGACGATATAGAGCTTACAGTAATTTTTTAATTAAGTTTTATAAATGTGTTTTCCTACTTCATACTTTAACTTCTTAATTTGTTCACTGCCTTTCATATTAAAAATGTAAGACCGAAATAATAATATGGCAGTGAAAATTGTTAATTCAATATTTATAACACGTTATTAAACTTTTAAGTTCACATGGACGGCAATCGCTTTCCTATATGGTACTCGTGTATAACCATGACAAAGTTGCTTGTATAAATCTATAAATAATAAAGAATTCCAACAAAGTAATGTACAACTGCCTTCAACAATTAACATTGAATTCAATAACTGTCTATTTGTATAATAGTTCAATGAGTTTGTTTCACTTCTAATAATTGCGGATAGTTTTCAACTATGTTCAATAAGATCCCATCAATGTATGCCCTTAATTGTGTATTGACCTCTTGTTGCTCCTTTAAAGCTTGTTTTACCTGTAATAATTTAATGATAGAAGACGATAATGTAATAATCGATATAATTAAGTTTAAATTATACGTATACACATTTATAAGTTAAATATGTACATACTTCGGATATACTACATAGTCCACCATTATCTCCAGGAAGCTGATCGTCCATCTGTAAGAAACACAAATTGTAAAAATGCGAGACTAAATATTTATATTAGTTATTTTATAAAGAACTATGTTTTCTATAAAAATAACGAGTATAGCATACTTGATCTTGGTTCATTCCAGCTAATAATTCTACAGCAAGGCTAGGTCCTTTTTCAGTAGAATTATTACAGGGGTTTAACATTAAAAGTTCACGGCCTGCCTGCAGAGCCGCTGCAGCTTGTAATTCATCTCGGGATTCTTCCAAACCTTATTAGAAAAAATTAAAAAAATGTATAATTTTTTATAATATTATCGCGAACAATCCTGATCAATTACTCGCAAATAATGTTGATCAAAAACGTACTTTTATTACGAGCCCGAAGTTGTGCCACTTCTTGCATTAATTCCTCTATTTTTTGTTGATCTTCGACTTTCATAGAAAGTTCTTCTCTAATAGCTTCAAGCTGATAGTGAGTTTCGTTAGCCCGGCTTACGGCTTGTCGCTCACTTTCGCGAACAGTATCTATTTCTTTCCTAGCCTCTTCGAGATCATTTTCTAACCGACTTTTCTCTCCCTTAACCTTTTCGAGTTGTTCGCGTAACCTTCCTATTTCATCTCTTAAATTAGTTCCTTCTAATTCTATCGCTTGCAATTTGATGGCATAATTTTCTAGTTGTAATTGTCGTTCGCGTTCTAGACGGCTTGCCCATTCTCTATGTCTTCGTTGTTCCGCCTAGAATATGATTATAACATGTTATAAATTTACAATATATAATATATACACAGTAATCATCAACTATATTACAATGAATATTTTAATTAATAAGTTACCTGAAGTCTTTCTTCAGCCCTCGTTTCAGCATCTTTGGCAGCTTCTTCTAACATTAGTATTCTTGCTTGTAACATAGCATTTTCCTGCTTTGCTCTAGCATACCGTTCTTCCCCGACCGATTGAGTGTCTACTAAAGCATGCATTTGTTCTTGAATCATTTGAACCTGAAAAAATACAATATATTTGAAAATTATAGTTAATTTTTAATTGGATAATTGTTTAAAATTATTGCTTTAATTATATATCAGTGTTTTACACGATTTAATGCTCGAAGTTACGAAGATAATTTTCAAAAGATATAGCATAAAAGTACATAAAGAGAAACCCTATCTGCTGAAGGTAAAGATGATAACTTCGAGTTTAAAACCCTGCGCACATACGCGTTCACACTATAGACTTCGTTAGCCAGTAATTCTCAAGCCCATACAATTAAATCCTATTAATATTATGCTTTATTGTATTAATATCACGCTAATTTTTGTGTAACAAAATTTAAATATCGTTACGAAACGTAAATATTAATTACCGGAAATAGTTTCAGACAGTCTCATCTTAAATTCAATACGTTCTTTACAGATCTATAATTAATTCATACCATACGTTTAATAAGCACCACTGTCTTCGATTCTAGAATACCAGACATAGATGCGCGTGTAATATAAATTTACCCTGTTATAAAACTGAAAGATATTTCTGTTTTATACGATAAATTATCTCCATCTTTATAAAAAATATAATTATTAATGTTAATAATCATATGACTTATTCTCACTTTAGTAGTCAAATTACTATTTAAACGTTTATTAATCCAACGTTTAGAAACATTAAAAAATTTGATATATGTATTATTTTGAAGATAAATTGTAAACAAAACAAACATCTTTCTTATCTACACTTAGCTTGCAACTATGTAAATGAATGTTACGTAATTATGTTGATTACGTGAATAAAATTCAAAATCAAATTAACAGAAGTAAAGAGTTCATTGACAGTCTAACAGAATGCACATGTCTCCCCTCTTTTCTCGACCTTCTATAATTGCTCAAACGCGTTCATCGCAACTACAAAGGAACGACTATTCCAATTCTCACGTAACTATTACTTCATTTAAACTAAAAATCGAGAATAAACGAGTGGATCATAATTCTGATATATCCAATTCATTTTTTCTGTACGGCTGTTATCTACTTTTCTGTTACGTTATTTAATAAGTCAGTATATCACTTTTTACTAATCGATTATGGTAGCAATAATATACTAAGGAAAAATGATTACTAACGATAAGCACTACACAGCTACTATGGATGCTATAGGAGATATTCAGTTAAATTATGAATTATCGTAAATGTAATTGTTAGTAAAATACTTATGTTTGATTTACAGTGCCGTGCAAATGTTTCCGGCCAGTTATATTTTTTACTTTAGATTCTGAAATTTCCGGTATTTTCAAAAATTTTAAGGAATATTATACAACGATATACCAGCGTTTATGTATTTTACTATGTTCTTTTACTCATCATACCCTTATACCCAACAGGACAATTAAAAATTTTTTCAGATATCACCTTTCGAATATAAAGTAACAAATTTATCTACCCGAAAATTTTTGATGATACACTTGATGTTCAGTTTGCATTCAATGTTATTGCATTCATTGTCATAAGAAATGAATAAATCATATGTAGATAACGATCTGTGACAATCTCAGTTACTATCTTACTTGTTCGGTAAGCCGAGGACCACGACGACGAGGTAGTCGACTACCACGAGAAGACGGTTGTCCGACAAATTGAAACTGGCCTTCCCATAAATCATATTCGAGGCCGGCTCCAGGTCCAGGAGACGGCCCCTCCCCGGAAGTTATTCGATTATCACGATCGTAATGTTCGATTGCACCTGCGTCTGTTTGCTCATCGTAATTGTTCGAATCCATTCTAATTCGTGATCTCTCACGTCACACCTGTGTCAGGTAGACTCATCATCCTCTTTGACTAATCCGATACAGGAGATTATTCCGTTAGAACGACGTGAAGGCACGCCGGTCCCCTATCCATCCTCTTCTACGGTCAACAATTCTTGTCAGTAACCTAACCTCGAAATTTCATGTGTCCAAGTACGCAACAATAGGTAAATATGGAGAATAAACACGAGGACAATCTAAGACGTGCAGAGAGAAGCACAACACTACGCGCACATCCGTTTCTTTGGGCGTACTTCGAATATAATCGGTCGTCTCAATCGCCCACTGTAACCTGGGAGTAGCCGAGAGGCTATTTGTGAACTCCATACTACGTATCGACTAACTCCGTTGAATCTATACACATATCGTACGTGGCACGTTACACTGAACAGAATTTCGCCCACCCCTACGCATGCCTTAGAAATCCAATTAAAGCCGACGGAATGTATTTTGCGTGCTTCTTTCTACCTACTAATGAACTAGAAAATGTAAATTTTTTTCTCGTTTAGTATATAGTTTCTTAAAAGGAATAATATACTAATGGATTAAAGTTATCGGAATTTGAAATTATTAAGTAAATATTGTATTACATTACAAATCATTTTGTTTTAATTGTAAATGATATATCCCCGATTAGTAACGCATATTTATGTCATTATTAATTTACATATGTAGTGCGATAGTTTTAATAAGTATAGAAAAAAATGTACGCCCCAGATCATTTTACAGATGCATGGTTTGTGTTACTGTCGAACAGATACGGCGTAAAAATTATCTGTGAAACATCGTGCTCGTGACTAAAAGCTACTCCCATGAACAGGCCATTATCGTTCTAAACAAATCGTATATACATGTATAAATGACTACGAAATTTACGTTTTAAATGAACAAAGGTTTAAACAAAGATAGTAGTATATTATTAAGTTTATTCAATTCAGAAAGAAATTCTTTTCTGTAACTTTTTATTTTTATAGAGTTACGTCAACTGAATGAGTCTATTAAAATTTATTCATATAATCTTACGTATAGAATCGATATAAGGACTTCATTGGAAGAGTATCTCATGATCCTTGATTTTCATTCATTCGAATCTGGAACCGGAACTCCACCCGAATCTTTTAATTTCTTATAAACAGTACATACGAGATAACCAATCACAACAAGAATAATAAAAAAATTAATAAAAGGCCAACTTCTCCACTCGATGATTCCGTCGGATGGTAATTTAGTACATGTCATACTTTATCTCAAATTAATTTCCGATAAACTTGTTAATTTTCACGTTTTTGTTTTATTTTTCAACACTTGACTAATTTAGTTGGTTAAAGATTTTATACAGCAACTAATTAATTTGATCATTTCGTATACCGATCGTATTTGTCTATCGAGCTCAGCGTTGCATTTGTTTATTCAATGAAAAAATATATTATGCATTTTATTATGTATTTTAATAAACTTTATGCTTATTTTATCGTGAGTTATCGTGAATCATGATTCATGACTTTATTCGTTCGTATCATTTAACGAAGTAGATATGTTAGTTATAGTTTTCTAGAACCCAGAGTTAAATTAGTTCGATTGAATATTTTAACACGGTTCCTTTTATTGTGCTCCATTATTGTTCGCGCGGTTTTATAATTGTTTCATTTATACTAATTTGTTTCATAAATCTTTTTAATTTATTTTTACTCTCGCGAAGATATTTTCAGTTTTCCTTACGCGAGCAATTAAAAATCGCGTAAGCATTACATAACAGAGTACATAAAACTACACACTATGAAAGTTTTTATGAAAGTTAAATATGTGTAGTTTTATATTATAAATAGTTTTATTCGAGATACAAAAATGAATACGATACAAAATCACAAAACAATATTTTCCTCACTTTCACTCTTTATTACTTATCTTAACGATAGATAGTTTATTCTTGCGATAAAATTTTTTATAAATTTTATATGTTTATGTTATAAAAATATACACATTAACGGAGCGTCTAAAATCATTTCCATATCAAATGTATAACGTCATAGTAAATGGTTGCTTTTAATAACAATAAAGAAGTAACAAGCCCTAAAATTCTGTTTTATTCAACGAATTAACGGACTTCATTACTTCCGTATTTTGATTACACTTCATTAAGAAGCAATATTAAACCTGTAATAAATATATCGGTTCATTAATAACGTACAATTTGATGCACGATAAAACATGCAATTGAATCTATATCAAACACAAACATCACGCCTCTTAATAAAACGAATTACCTTGCTCTTATGCAATTCATTCATTTACTCGTAATTGTACAATTTCTTCCTCGAGCTATCGCAAATAATTATCTGCTCGCCTATAAATTTATGCTATTATGCGTAATACGTAAACAGTGAATTACCAAGGAAAGGCGTAAACATCGAAAGTTTTCTTGATATTTATTAAATTTTGATCGCTTGAATTTTTATCTTTATTGCTCGATTTTTATTGCTTGTCGATATCGCTTGTTTGATTTTTTTCTTTTTTTATTAAATCTTGATCACCTGATTCCTGTTTTTATTCAACTTTCATGGTTCTAAGTAGCAACCGATCGGGAAATTTCATTCATAGATGTACCAGATATATCTGTAGCAACATTGATTTTATTCTCCGACGAATACTCTATGATACTTTCGTTTCTACTTCTGTCCCATATACAGTCCGATTGATTTCCACGTTGACGATCCTCGCATCCATCGCAGATAATATCGTAATCTCTATCGAGCGGATCAGTTACATCAGAATATAGAACAAATTCAGCGGGATAATTCTGTTTCGCATCCCTTTTTCTGTCCGCGGTCTACAGGTTCAGAAAGATCACCGTTTTTAGGGGTTGTCCGGTCAGGAAATGGTTTTTTTTTAAAGGACCCTGTCCCCACGATTATAATCCTGGATGTGAGAAACGTTTGTGCTCTCTATCTATTATTAATCTTCTAAAACGCACTCTATCTTTTTAAGTTATATTTACTCGAAATTAATTGGAAATATCTTTACGTTTATCGTTTACTTGGATCACCACTATCTTTAATTTGTAACATTATCACTATTTTCGTCCCTGTACGTTTATGATTATTATTGTCTTAATTGACAGTTAAAATAATCGCGGAATATCAAGAAAAAGGGTTCAAGATCTGCAGAACAATTGATTTATCTATCTATATAGAAATAAATCTAAAAATCAGTCCTGTGAAAGCAACAATGACTGTCAGTTTCAATAATACAATGGACTAACTTTCTTCTATTTGCAACGTCTAGTATTAGTAGAATTTTATCATTGTAGACACATCTTGCTGCTTTATTGTTCACCGAAATTCACACCTTTAACGAAACAAACACGTTACAGACAAACAGAAGCAAGCCAATTATTAATGATACCGGAACTATGATTTTGCTGTAACTAATTTAAATTGCCTTTCGAATCGAAAGAATTCACCGGTAAGTACTTCACAAGACAAAAATCTTGAACCGTTTCTTTCGAACGCTCTCCATTTAATTTTGCAACGATCCGTAATTAACCGGCGTTTATGCTTTTAAAAGAATCGCGGCAGCGTAACGTTAGTGGGGAAGAATGACAATAAAAAATAAGCTACAATTACGTAACAACCGGAAGCCAGATTTACCTGCGCTGGTTGCATTAAGGTGGGCAGCCTGTTGTTTAATCTTCGTCGAGTATCGCGAGACAGGAATCGATAGAAAATAATGCTAACGACGCACAGCAACAAAAAGATCAGTAAGACAATGCTGAACCAAGAGGAACCTTTCGATTCTTGGGGTACGTCGTTACAGTAAGGCGGTGAATAAAATCCGCCAGGATGATACGGATAAGGACCGTACGGATTCAAATGTGGATAAGGCGGCGGATAGTAAATGTAAGGTGGTGGATGTGGTGAATGTTGCTGATGGAATCTGACGTTATCTGTAGGATTTTCGGTTGGGGATCTTGATCGAGGTGGTGATCGACAGGGTGTGATAGTAGCGCACATCTAAGATCCTGATAATTTATAAAATTCCTTTTCTCTCGTCACACACTGAATTTGAAATACGTTCTCTGGAAATTCGGCAAGACCTTAGATTTTACTCTTATACCGTAAGAGCGATAATTTTGTTTGGAAATAATTACAAACATGAGGTTAAACGTCATTTCGCATGGATGAATTTTGACATGATTGATATTTTAAGGAAATTGTATATCGATGTTGATCTTTGGCTGAGGAACTTCAGATATATCAAGCGTTGCGATATTATGGAAGGCTATGTAGTACTTATTAGGTATTAAATCGAATCTAATAATAACAATAATTGATGGCAATGGTACTTACTCTATGATTGAGATCAATGACGTCATCCTCAAGGGAGACATCGCTGTACATATCGTCCGCGGGATCACAGTTGGAGCCTCTACCAGAGCTATTGAAGCTGCCGCTTCGATAAAGTTGGCTATAAAAAGTAAACAGAATAACCAAATACCAAATGTTAATAAACGTTAAATACCGAATCCTCAATTGCATTTAAAACTTTGACTCGATTGAATTAACTTTGTTCTCTCTCGAAAGCACGAACATTCGATATTTTAAAACACGTACACGCGAATATACAGTAATAATGTTATAGAAACGGAGCTACGATCGAAAATACGACATTAACGATATAATTATATTTTCGAAACAGGGAAGAAAAAAACATTGAAAAAGGAATGAAATGTCGTAAGAGGATAAATATAGAGATAACGAAGCAAAACGTATATTTGAAGCATTTATGGAAGCGTAAAAGGAAATAAGATGTGGAAGTGCGTGTGCAGGCAGTGCCCACGCTTTAGAAAGTCTGTCGTTTTGCGTTTCGTGAAAGGAACGACTTGAAAATTATCAGTTGAATAAGGACACCCAAAGGTTTTTTCTATGAATTGTAAATTCTCCGCTGCTGAGTTACATCGTTGCTATTGTTATCCCGTGACGTCAGCCCACCAACTCCAGAGACGAAATACTTAAAAATATCTTTTGCTAATTTTTATAGATAGCTTTTCGTGCTTAACAAATTCAAGAATACACAAAGTGTTTGATTTCGTCCGCGTAAATTTTATAAGTACATATTTTCATCGACGCGTAAAAACGTTTAATTAACAATTGAACCGTTACTACAGGGTAAAGTGGTCGATTCCGCTACTTTTCTATAATTTCATTAATTTTCTTTCTACTTCTTGTTTTGTGGAGTTAATCGGTTTGCCAAATAATTACGACGGTTCTCAAGCTATCGTTAAAACAGGAAAAACGATTTACGTAACACATGGTATGTTGTTATCGTAAGAAAGAAGAAACGAAATACGAAATTAACGGTTTGTTCTTACCTTGCTAATGCATTGGAACTAAGTCTCTTCCTTCCGGAACTGAAAAAAGAAAAAAGAAAAAATTAACATGACCGTGAAAAATATGCTAAGATATTGTTACGCAATAGAACTTTTCGCTACACAAGCGTTAGAACTTAGAACGCTGTTAATGAATTTCAGCTATCAATCACTCTCCCCTTTAACACGTACATCTGATATTACAATTAACTTATTTCAATTTCAAAATCACGAATCTTATAAAACTTTCGAATAAACTAGCATCGTGCCTGCCGATCGAGTAAATACCTAAATCGAGTCAAATTACAATTTCTATAAACGAATCAGATATCTATATAGTCGAATAGAACAGACGAAGGCCAAAATTAGTTACGAAATAGTAAACGATGCCAAGAAGGTATTATGTATATATTTATTGCCTATAATTGTAAAAGATGAACAACAAATCGATCGATTCTATTCTGATATAATTGGCAAGTGTACAATGTGCAACCGAAATTGTAATTTTCCACGTACGGTGGCTCATAAAGGTATTCGAACACTTGTGCGCTCTATATGAAACTTTTTAAAATTTCATTCACACTATCACGAGTCACGATCTTTGTGATCATGTTGGTAAAATGTAAAACCAATCCGATAACGTATGTAGAAATTGCGACGTAATGAAATTTCGAAATGTTTCGTATATATTATAACGCACGATTTATGCATAAAAAGTTTCTACGAGTATTCGACTACTTTCGTCAATCGACATACGTAGACGTGGACAAGGCACACATATGTTGTTCATTTATAGTTTTCCTGCTTTAATACTCGATAATAGACGTAGAAATAGAAACGTTCGATTCACGAAAGCGCTTTCTTCTTTTTTCCACTTTGTTCCTCCTAATGATCGGTTCAAATCATCCGAGACCAATTTTATCAGATACGAAGAACACCGCTAACTTGTTTATTTATAAGTGTGACGTCTCGACTGATGAACAGTGAACAAATTACTGCAAACACAGTACTGTTAGTTACAACTACACAGACCGAGTAATTGTCTTCGTAAAGCGAATATTATCTAGGAAAATTCTTATGACGCAACATAGAATGCAAAAGCATTGTGTACGCTATCTTAATATTGTTCCTGGCACTGTACCATTGGTAAGAACTTCCGCCATGTCCTACAGATCGTTATAGACATGTTCCTGGAAAAAATTTTAACGAGTTTCTTGCAGATAACTCCGGGATACCTCTGTTTGGGAATTAAACCAGTTTCTTATCTGCTTCGGTCTATTAACACGACTAGACAACCGTAATTTATCAGACGGTTTCACAAGAGCAATTTTTCGCACGGCAACCTCGTCATTGTTCCATCTTTCGAATCGAAGGAAATTCTCCCGCGGCGAATTAAATCTAACACCCGACGATTATAGTGCTAGCGGCGCGTAAACTTCGTTTTTGCATGCCGTCTAACTTTCGTGCTACATTCCAAGAGCTTTCTTTCAACCAAGACTTATCGCACAGACATAATTTACCTTGTATTTTACGTATAACTGTTGCTTTGCATACTTAGAGGGTCGAATGGAAAAGTTAAGGTACTTTGAAAGTTTATATTCGGAAATACAACTGCAAAACGGAAAATATTCGAAAATTCGAGTTTAAAGAAATTGAATATTCGAAATGTAGAATTGAAAAAGATCTAATATTTGAAATTCGGAGTTTCAAGAGATCCGATATTCGAAATTGCCGCCCCCTTAAGTTCAAGTATCCAGAATCTTATTTTCAAATGCGCGAATACTCGAAGGGAATTAAAAGGGAATTCAGTATACCCGAAAAATTCTTATTCGTTCGAATAATATACATGTTAAAATTTGTAAAAGATAAGTATTTTTGAAATAGCTGCCTCGAGCAGATATAGAACACGAATCTATCTGAATTACTCGAGTAAACTAAACTTTTCCACTAAAATCCGCTTAAAACGAACAGAATACGAATTCAGTAGGATTCGCACGTTTGGAATTTTTGCAAGAAAAAACTGAAGAAATCTTACCACGGAGGAGTTCGTCTAAGTGACGTTCGTAGCCAAGAATGCCTTCCTATGGTTGAATTGGGGCTTCTTGGATTTCTAATTAAAACAGAACAAAGGAGCTTTAAGAATATTTGTAGCTATATTTAGAAATCCTAATAACAATATGTATATTGCTGCTAATAAACGAGTAAAATATGCTATTAACACTTTATTAATTCAATTAATTAACAGATAAGCATCTTACGATGTTAAATTAAAGAATTAAATTAACAATTTACAAGAATGTACATCATCTACATTATCTATAAATTGATTGCATCGTATCACGTTGTAAAATTCAGTAAAATGATAAAGCACGTAAATTTCAATTATGACTAACGATGAGTGGCTTCAAGTACGTGCACGTGTCTCGAAACCTTTTAAACTCAGATTTCAATTTCTTGTGCCAATTATTATATTTTTGTTGACGGTTTCAGTTTTAATAATTACAAGATATAAATACAGAATGGTAAATACAGAATAACATAAACGAGATATTATATATTCTTAGATATAATTATATTGTATCGAAGATGATTACGTAGACAAGGAAACGGAATATACGCAGTACTACAGTTCGGAAGAAAACAGGAGGGATTATACGTATTAATAATTCCGGAAAACGCAGAAAATAATAAGATGTTCGGTTATTTTCTCTTTTCACGTGAAAGTTTTTTTCTCTACACATCACATCCACCTAGCGAAACATTGATTTAATCGTGAGAATAGATCTGTCCGAATGATATTCGTATAAAATGTGAGAAAAGCTGTATTAAATTTCAACGTACAAAATACAATATGTACACGCAGTTTCGCAAGGCAAATAATTTAGTACCTGACGTGAAAACTAAACACATTTCGGTGCAGCAGTCTTGAAATAAGCCTAATATAATACGAATATTATACTATCAAATATTTTCATTTAGTTGATCATTGTTTTAAACAAATGTCAAGATGTCATTCGATATGTTTCAATAAAGAAACGTGTTATGTTTATTATATGTGCAATATTATTTCTTAATGTTAAAGATTTAAGAAAGAAGATGTGCCTGTTATTATTCTAAATAATACTTTACAAAATAATATTTCTTTGCTTTGGTAGAGTCTAAATCGAATGTATTGGTTACGTCGTATACACCACTGTTCTCTATTAGTTTATTATTCCAACGATTCAAACAAGAGAACGAAATTAAACGCGGACAACGTTGCCAGAAGTCGCAAAATGCAATTATCTTCTTAATTACCCTGATCATTCTTTTAAAAGTTTCACAGGCATGCCTGGATTATAAATGGACTACAGACATTTATACAAAATGATATTTCTATCAATATAATGAAAAAAACAATGAAACCCAAATAGAGATTTGGTTCATTTACTAAATATTATAACGTGCGCTTTGCTTTCAGTATTTTACATACTCTCTCGTATTTCACGTACTTTGCAAATTCTTGCATCTTTCAATTTTCCATAAATATATAAACATTCTAATTATAAACGCGATTGTTTCATTAATTCATATACGTGTGTTTAACGATCAATGCACCCTCTACAGGTCACGTCCAGAATCTAAGCTTGTCGAGCTTAAAAATGTTCGCGCGCAAAATGTACTTCGATCTCTCCAAACCAGTATAGATACTATCGATAGTATCGCGCGAAAAAACGATCAATATACAGGTAGTACATCTATATAGAAACAGAGGAGGCAACGAACTTACTTGACAGTATTGTTTCCTGTGGGTGAGGGTGCAGAACTGCTACCACCTGGTGATTCCACCCCGTCATCAGCGTCACCCTCAACGGCTCCAAACGCCTCGTAGCTTTCTTCTTCCTCGTGATTCTTCGCAGATTTAACGTTACAGGATGACGCAGAGGCATCGACGTGTTCGGGACTAGCGGAATAATGCCCGGAGTCTTGGAGATTCGGATTGATGAGATTATGCAGGTCGACGGACATAGAAAGCGAGGGCGGACCGCTTTGGCTCCATTCGACGGCACCAGGAGCTCCGTTTACGTGACCACCCTCGTCCTCCACGCGATATGATTGGCGGGTGCTCGGTAAGATGGCGTCACCATCACGAGCTACGTCACTGTCAGACACGACGACACGTGATGTAGCCACGCTGTTAGCTGGCGAGACATTTACACCGGGCGAACGGGAGCTTACCATCCTTCGTTATCGGCCAGATTGGAGCCGAAGCTCGATGAACAACGAGAACGGAGGGATGCCCGAGCTCCTTTAATCGCCGACTACTTCTCCAGTAGAACCGGTCGTTACTGAAAAACGTTCTAATGAGTCAGATGGTCAGGAACAGTAAGAAAGTAAGACTAATCGCTTCTAAAAAAATGACACGGAACGTAACCCGATCTTCGTTTTATCTTCTTCGCTAAGGATTCAACGGCTAGCTAAGCTAAACTAGGTTAATAAGCTAAATTTGAAAACATTTGCTTCGATACATCTATACGAAACCATTTCTACCAAAGGATAAGCTAATTGTATAACTTATCGAGAATTCACCGAGAAGCTAAAACGAATTTGCACCTTCACGCTTCGGACGATCACCGTGGATGAATCATCTGTGAAACATGTGAAAGATGGGAACCGGAATACATATACCAGTTTAATTCAACCAAAGTAAAGATTGATTTTGTTTATTGATCACTTTGGATAAAACGCGGATGAAAACAATACTTTCAACGAATCATTCGAAAGTATAAATTTGGCTTTACCTAAAAAATATCTCTTCGAAGCAGTCTAGTCCGACCTTAAGAGAGTAAGACCGTTGGCGAATAAAAAGATGAAATGAAAAGTAATACGATCTTCGTTTTATCCTTTTAACATTCTTGACCGGTGAACTAACGGCAAGCTTCTCCTCCAAGGGAGAACGAGATAACGATATCTTGTACCGGTAAGAACGCTTCTCCTAACTTTACGGAGCAATGAGTTTACAATCTATGTGAATCTGATTTAATGAATATGCAACGCTAATACAGCTTAGAGACCGAGAAAAGCGTGAGAACCGAGCGTACTAACGATAAGTCATGGTACACTGAGCCAAATTTCAACTACATGAGAAAAGTCCAAGTAACTAAGTGTTTACATACATACGTACTATGTATGTAAGTAATATATTAAGGTATATTTGCATAGCTCAAGGTCAAGAAATATGTATCTTCTTTTCCGTTTTTCCTTTTCTTAGCGAAAGCAGAATTTAAAAAATGTTATTCATGTTGAATCGCACGTGAGATAAAAGGGAAAATTCTGACAGCATTTTCTGTTCGTTCTACTGACTCGTAAAAGAAATGTATGCCAGACATGACTGTGACAAACGTGTATGTATTCAGTAACATAGGAGAATGACTGATTGAGGACAGTAAAAAGAAATATAACCATACGTTTCGTGGTGAGTCATCTTTTTGAAGGATTTGAAAAAAAGATAAAGACTGTCATTAATTTTATGTTACAACATCAAAAATTGTTTTAAATAAGTGCTCGATGAAATAATGTTTATTGTATTATCACGTTAAAAAATTCATTGATTTAGCAAAAGAAATAATGTTCAATAATATTTATATGTACGATATAAGTGCTTAACACGAATTTAACGCTATTAAACGAAATAATCATGGATCATTTATCTCTTATAGTTTATCTTGTACTCGATCATATGTCGTTAATTCAATGGATTTTCATATCCGTGTTGAGTGTGCCTTATACATGTAGCATGAAGCCATACTGATTAAGATAGTTAAAGAGACAATCACGAAAGAGAACATGATTCGGTAAAAGTGCACTTTAACAATTGCGTTATCAACGGATATCACTGTTTGGAAAGCAGCCCGAAACATTTTACTTTATATAAAATCTTCTCGCTAATACAAACACTAATTTACAAATATCTGTTCTAACATGTGTTTCGCTTTTTTAGTAAAAATGCAGATTACTCGAATGAGATGCATTTTGAAATGCTATTCTAAATACCGAATACGTTATTTATTTAAAAGGAGAATATTTCTTTTTTCTAATTTAAAATTACAACCACAAAATTATATGAAAATTATCAAAATTACCAAATTTCAATCATACAAATTATACGAAATAAACCATTTGCATGCGATACCTTGCATACTACAAAAAGGAAACGATATAGGTAATATAACACCACGATTTTAGTAATTGCAGATCGTCTGACAAATATTTTGCCGCGATTCGCTGTTTCAATTGTCATTTTGATAACGAAGGTTTTGAAGGTTTCTCAGACGCATGTGCTAATATTATCGACAAATTTTTCAATCGTTTAGATAAATTAGTGACATTAGTCTTTTATTATTACTTATCTACAATGCAACTGTATAATAATTAAATAATTATATCTAAATTTTCACAATACTTTCAGTTACATGTTAAAAAACTATTAGTTCGAAGATCTAAAACGTCTTAATTTACTTCATTTATGAAATTTTCTATAATTGTTATTTTTTTATATTTTTATCCGATACATAAATGAATACACGGTGTGCTGCTTTGAATACAAACATCTTTATTAGCATTATTACGACTAGTTACGAAAATTATCCACGAGATAACTGGCGTCTCGGTTTCCAGGTACTTGTCACTCGGAACGGAATGCGTAGATGCGTTTCGAATCGCCAGGAGATTCCAGTACGCTATTTAGAGCAAGCTCGAAAGTGTAGACGAAGAATATATTTAACGCTCAACAGCGTATAATACCTCTAACCTTAATTATAATGACACGAGAGTATCGTTAACTTTGTCATTATTCAGGCTTTTATGAAAGTAATATGGTTCTTTTTTTTTTTACAAACTCTCTTAACCTACTGAAATATCTGCTTCATAATGATTAACGTGAATATTCAACGTTTCGCAATTACGACAATCGCTTCTATCAATTATTCGTTATTGCATACGAAATATTATTCAAAATATCATTTGTTACTTAATCAAAAAGTAAAATATAAATATCACGTTTCGCTGTCTATTAAATAGTTATCTTCAATGTACCTAAGTAGCGTTGTTTATTGATCAACCATTGCACAAAACTTATTTAGTGATAATCTATAAAGGAATGATATGCAAATTTTGGTATTTAAAAATGAAATGAAAATACCACATTGGATTTAGTATAATTCATTGAAATAATTAATGTTTCGTTCCTGTTAATAATCATTTCACGTAATGTATTTTTTGTAGTATTCAGAGGGTGAGAATTTTAGAAAGAAACAACAAGATGTTCCTTGCATTGTTGCTCGTTCGTTGACTCACCTTGAACCGAACCGATAGGTAATCCCAAAAAAATGCAGAGAAATTATGTTCACTGATGTATACGAAACGAAGTTTTTCAACTTGGAATAATCGGTCGCAATAGAGTGAATGAGTTAATTATGTACGCTTGAATGCGGAACGTATAGAACATAAAGAAGAATGAAAAATCCGAGGCAGATGCACCTTTCTAGCTGTCACCTGAAGTAAACACCTGTATACACTAAGCCATGATCAGGTAATAGACGCACACAAAAAAACGTCACAGCAACTATCCCTGGTGCAGACAGGTACATCCACGAAAACACGTAGTTAAATCCACAGTATCGAATTCGAGGCAACAGATGCATGAACACTACGGTCTTATGGCAATCGCGAGCAAACTAAACGAAAGCACAACCGAATCGTAACAGTAACGCGAAAACGAACGAAACGATCAGCCAAGAGGAGCCGTGGCAGGTACGCATGCGCAACGAAACAGGAATGTTCGTGAATACACGAATACATTTACTACACCTATATACATCACACTAAACATCACGGTCGTACCCGCAGGTACGAGAAAGCACCAGTGTTTCTCAACCTACGGAGTATTGACTTATTTCAAATTTAACTTAAGCCTATACAATTTTACCCTTTGTATCGTATTTTCAATCTATTAATTATTTAATTAATTTTTCTAAATAAAAGTCAATTTGCTTTTCATCTCACAGTATAAAACGATTCTGATAAATTAGTCGAGTCCAACGAAACATGTATATAAGTATTTATATCTCTGTTACAAAATATGTACTCGCTTTTAATATCTCTGTCTTTACGATGCTGTAACGCCATCCGAATTTTTCTTATAAATTTCCTTATAAATTAGCTCTTGCATTTGTATTCTGAGTAACATTCTTTTGTCAGCGGACAATGTTCTTATATAAGGCAAGAGACTCATAAGAAAATAATAATTATCATCGAAACGGTTGCCTTCTAAAGGTCCTACCGGAATACCGATGTTAGTGTCATTATCACCCATGAGCACCTGTTCAGGAGAAATATTTTGTAGCATCATTTCGTTTTCCGTCAAATTGTCGGAGACGCTCTGAAATTCAAGATTATCAAAATTCTCCTCGGGTTCTTGTTTCATGCCTAGATGGCTGGCAGTGTCGATTTTTAATCCGTTATCGTTATTTATCGACAGTAGATGATTCGCAATTGTATTTCGATCGTCCATATTTCTATTCGTTACCGACGAACCATTCTGTATCAGCACTCCATCACTCTCACCTTCGCTAGGCACCCGATCATCATCTTGACAAGAATCGCTTCGTTCCCAAATTGGAGGACGGGGTAACATTTGCTCTTTCAAAAATTGCAGACTTTTAAAATGTATCCATACTGGCCTATTTCGATGATATTTACTTTTGCGATAAACTTGGTCCTTTTTTAACTCCGCCCGGAAAGTATCTCGTAACCCTTTCCACTTTGCTTTTAATACTGGTTCTGAAAAATGTATGAACAATGTATTTTTATTTATTTTAATAATAAAAATACTTACCGATTTCTAATTCAGTAATTTATAATAATATTTTTAATACTTTAATCAGCTTTGCACTAATTTAATTAGATTATGTGGTTTTAATTGAGTTAAAAAATTATCCTATTCTATGAACACTTACGATTCGCATATAAAATTATATATATATATAATCATATTAATACATGATTTTTGTAAAATGCAATTATGAATTAATATTTGTATGATAAAAATCTCAAATATAACTAATTTATAGATACGATAGTCAAAATTTATTGACTGCTTGTACGCATGCGCATTCACTTAACAAGTTTGTATGCTTGCGATTTAAATATTCCAGAGCTTTAATACTATAAACAACAATACACTGTAAGTTATTAATGGTTCATAGAGTAAGATTTGATGTGATTATAAAGTTCATATATTAAACAGTGAACATGCAAATTGATTTAAAGTACAATATATCCGGTAATGTTACTCCACAAAAAAGTAAGGTTAACTAGACGGCGATTCGTATTAGCGAGTACACTAAAAAAATACTATACTAGACAAACAAGTGATAATCGTATTGTTTAAATATATATACATATTTTTCGCACTAATTGAGGCAATTACAATATAAAAAATCTTTTCTATATAGAAGTAAAGATTTGTACTATTGGTTTTACACGCCATTGTAAAATTTAGATTATTACATAAATATATAATGATTATAACAAAAACATTGTTCTCGGTTAAGAAAACAAATAATTTAGTAATCATTTTATTGTATCAATAATATTGACAGTTCACACTTAGAATGATATTATGCTAAAAATGAGACTAAAAATTTTGCGGATAGTTTGAATCAATGATAGAAATGCGCGCGGGAATGACATATGATTGAAAAACGATTTCATCAATGCACCTACTGGGCAATTTGAATGTCGATGCAATCTCCATCCAAACGCGGTTCGTCACCTCGCGATTGTGATAAGAGATATGCCTTTGGTTCCAAAGCGCTGGCCGCTTATAAACTTCGGCGATTAGCCGATTCGCGTCCATCTTCATCTCGTCTCTCATTTTTACCAGTTAGGTATATAAAAAAGCGTTTTTCTGTAATTTGAACAAGGCAAGGAAGCACAGTATTAGCTTGTCAATCCGATAGGAACAAAGTACAGGCGAATACTAGCGCTGGGATAGCGATTAGCGCGCAGGACGCTCTCGGGTAACGATCGATTCGCGTTTTGCCCTCATCTTGCCCTTGCTAGCGCGAATAACTTCATCTTTCCCTTCTCACGAATAGCAACTTACTATTTGACTTTCTATTATATATAAAAGTTTACACAATAGTCACGTGAACATTTTTCAATTGCGGGTTATTAAATATTGCTTTCAGTTTAGATAACATTCGAAATATAATAAGTATTCTTTATATCAATAATGTGACAGTATAACTTTGTAATCATTGAAAGTGAATTTGATAAAAGAATGCAGTTATATATTACTTTTTTGACGTATGCGAGATCCATATTTTTAAATACATATTTCAGATGTTAAACAATATGAATGATTTCGAATTAATAGCACAAGGCGCCGAGGCACGTGTGTATAAGGGTATTTATTTAGGTAAACTAACGTTAATCAAAGAGAGATTTGAAAAAAAATATAGACATGCTGATCTAGATAAGCGTCTTACAAAAGATCGAATAAAAGCTGAATGCCGTGCTATAATTCGTGCTAAAGCCGCAGGTAAAAGAATACGAATATCGTTACTGTCAAACTAATTTGACGAAACACATCATTTTTCTAAGATTTTACTTTTTTTAAGGGATTGCAACACCTGCTATATATTTGGCAAATTTGGAACGACGGTGTATTTATATGGAATACATACAAGACGCAATAATACTAAAAGATTTTATCGATGAAAAAGTTTCAAAAGAAACAAATGATGATCGTTTATTAAACCTTATAGCGCAAGGACTTGGAACAGTAATTGCTAAATTACATTCGAAAAATATAATTCACGGAGACATGACTACTTCAAACGTACTTTTGAAAAATATTGATGACGATCATATTGGAAAATATGGTATACGATTTTAATATCATATGATCACTTTAATGATATGGTATTTATTTCTTTTTTTATCTTCTAGTTGCGAACAATTTTATTATAATAGATTTTGGTTTGGCTCGTATAGAATCAAGCGTAGAAGATAAAGCAGTTGACTTGTACGTTCTTGAACGATCATTACTAAGTGCACATTCAGAAGTACCTCTTTTGTTCTCAAAAATATTTGAGATTTACCAGAAACATTACACAAATAAAAGTCAGTGTAAAGAAATTGTTTCTAAATATAAAGAAGTACAATTACGAGGACGGAAACGATTAATGATCGGTTAATTTCACTATATTTTTTATGAATATATTAAATGCATTTTATTAACATATTCTCAATAATTTATACATATTAAACATACTTTAAATAAACCACCTTATATGAAATTTGAGTTGTACTATTTTATTTTTAGTCTATAATTTTAAGATTGTATATTAATTAATTCTGATTTATTACTTAGATTATTTTTACTTAAACATTAATAACTTTATAGGTATAGAAATTTTTTTCTATCAGTATCATTTACTTCTCAGAAAAATGTTCTAATAAATTGTTATTAATCAAATTTTTAACATATACACGGCTATATTAACATCTCAAATTGATCTTTTATATAATAGCCTTGTGCTTGTTAAGACAAAAGCTAAGGCTGCTAATACATAATATATTTAAACAGTAAAAACAGTATTGAGTAGAAAAATTGTACGAATGATACATCCAGTATTAAGTCTGGTCAAATATTGAGCAATATGGTTATTTAAAATGTTTATTTATATTAATTACCTGCACAGATATATAGTCTGATTTGGCATATGCAACATGTTTTTATAACATAGTTTACAGTACTTACTTATGTCAATGATATGCAACAAAGAAACTAAATTCGAAATAAAAATATTTTATAACTAATATTTAAAAACATTGTCTTTAATAACAAATAATTGACCTTTAAAATACAACATATAATTTTCTATACAAAAAAAGAAATTTTGTGATGAAGAAATACTTTTTTGTGATAATATTTAATTCCATATAACAAGTTATCCGAGTAATGAGAAATTCTTTTGTATATTTATTGCGCTACAAATTCAAAGCGCATATAATCTGTATAAGAAGTAATTACTCTTGACAAAAATGTTTATAAGACGAATTGCATGTATGCATGGAGTACTTGATTGTTGAAATATATTATATGTATTAACATTTTTATCAGTTAAATCATCATTGATACAGTTATGAAAATGCTCAATCAAAATGTAGTCCTGAATATATAATGATCCAAGTCACCTATGGATAACAATTTTTTTATAACGTTATAAGATAAGGAGATTAAAAAAAATAGCACTAAATAACTTCAAATTACCAAGAAACCAGCAAAAGATGTCATAAAACCTTCTTTAGTTAATTCCCATATACCACCAAATTCTTCCTCATCAATTTGTTGAAAATTACTAAAATACAGGTATGTAACACCTGCATTAACTAATACAAATCTGAAATATCAAAACATAAATTTGAAACGTATAATTATAACTTTGCTGTTATATATTACGATTATATTATGTTTTAACTTACAATAGTAGAGCTATGAAACCTTTTAAAGGTATAAGACCCCATCCTATACCAACTATAATACCAATTGCTTGTCTAGCCCAATATATAACATCAAGAAATTCTTCCTGTAATAAATAAAAGGCGCTTATGAATGAAATCATGAAGATATACACAGAACATAATTAATTGAAGTGCGGTTATGTTTACTTTATCCGGCCATTCGGAGTTTGCTGTTATCGCACGTGTCCATACACTTAATTCGCATTTACTACCATTTCCAATCTTTTCAGACTTTGAACGTGACATTTCTACACCTTCTCAACTTAATAATATAAAGCATGTAATAAAACTCATTAACATTTCCTAAGTGAAACAGATTCCACACACTTTATTTCTTTAAACCTTCTGCTGCTATACTTCCATCTCTTGAATTATGGAAATGTGCCAGACAAGACAGATTTCATACAATTTTTCACGCACGCGCATTGATCCTTTTGTATTTTATACGTTTTATATCTTTTGATATTTATTTCAATAAATATCACACATATTTTTAGTGGCTTAATGGTTAATATTGTAAACAACACATATATAAAACTATTTTATCTTTTCTTGTATGTATTTTATATATCATTATTAATATCTAAAAATATAATTGTATAACTATATACTATACTACCACCAAGTTATTTCATTAAAACATATTGTGATTGTATAATAATACATAATTGTATCAATGAATATTGTATTAAACTTTATTATAAAAATCTATTGAAGTAACAACAATACAATTTTATTATTATAGCAAATAGATTTTATATTTTTCCAAAATTAGCAATAAAAATTATTTAAATATACAAAACTACTAGTGTATAAAATAAAAAAAACAATTAATGCTGCATATGTAATAGGAGTCTTTATTTATTAGTAAATAATATTGCATGATTAATAAGCAACGTATCGAAACCTGCAAATACTGATATTTATTGGGTAATAATACATATATAATAAAATTAATAGCAGATTTTGAAACGTGCTTCATTGCAACATATGTATACATGTGTAAATGTAAATACAGGAATGTAATGAAGAAAGAATGTGTGTGTATGCCGTCTGATTTTCTCCGCACGCATCACGTAATTGTGCGATGAAGTGAATATTATATCACTCATTCATTAGTACATACATATAGTAATTGTATTTAATATATTTACACACTAAAATATGGTTTATTACAGGTGATCTTTTTTAACATGTAAAGTAATAATTAGTATGATATAGAAAAATTATACTTGTTTTTTAATTTCTAAAGAATAGATCAAGATTTTAGAAATTGAACAAATTTTGTTAATCATACATACAATATAATTCCTTTTTTGGCACAGTTGTTTAAATTTTAACTCTTACGTTACATTTATAGAATCCAATATATTTTTTGCTCATAAGTACATAATTAATTTATCTGTATCTTTATACAAAAAATCACCTGCAATGTAATATGTATACAAATTCTTAATTGTATGCACTTATGCAAAAGTACAAGTACATACATGTTTACAAATACTACTTTACTGTGGAAATAACTAAATTACAATTTTATTAGTGGACATTATTGACAGTGAAAAGAATTATTAAGTAACATTATGATTAGCTACCTTTTATGATACTGCTTTGTTCTATATTATTTGAAAATCTTTTACATTGATTTGAGGAAATGTATGATTTGACAAATACTTTATGAATTTAATTTACATATAGCCAAATTTAGAATAAATAATCACCTAATAAAAAAAGTTTTTAATTAAATAATTTAAAAATTTTATGTCCAATCTATGTTATATTTATGATTTTAAATGAAAATATTAAAGTAAAATGTGTTTGTTAGAATACAACATTTCACAATTGATTTAATTATGCCTAAAAAAGAATATTTTCAGTTAAACATTTAATATTGTTATATGATGTAGGTTGTTAAATATATACCTGTATCCAAAAGGACTTACATATTTCATTAGTCACAGTTATTAGTACATAAACCCAATATCAAATAGACATTCTAATATTTATTTATCTATAAGAACTGTAACTGTAGTTATGGCTAATTTACCTATATGTAACTTTTTTACATGTATATGTACAGAAGTCTTTTGCTATTCAAAAACTAGCTTTTAATATATTTATGTAAATTGAATTTTATATTAGGTGTTCGTATTTTGCGATACATTTTTACATCATACAAAAAAATTGTTTGTAAAAAAGCTGTTCCTTTATAAGAGGATGCATATAGCAGAAAGACTTTACTAAATTATTCTTAATCACAATATATCTTCAACGAGGTATAAAATAGCGAATACAACTTACAAATATCGCAAAAAAATTCTTGGAATATAATAATAGTCTGCAATATCTTTCTTCTATTTAATTTAGTTGACAGTTTAGTTTAGTTTCTTTTTATCCATTTACGCACATCATATATATGTTATATATGCATTACATAATGTTTTGTGTCCTTATTATGTGGAAACAAAGCATTTATTATTTTATGTTATGTTATATGGCACGCTTCATATATTTTATGATTCTTGAAACTTACTTTGTGCACTTATCAATTCCGATTGTATTTAAGAAATGTTAAATAAAAAGTAACATAACTTAATACAAGTTGTATGAAAACAAATACAAAATATTATAAACAATTATTGACCTGATCTAAATAGAACCGTTCTTTTTAACGATCACAGTTTTGTTATAACTGGTTGCATAAGAAACAAATCGAAATAGCTATTATGAAATTACAAAAACTGATTTCGGAAGACAATCCGACATTGATTAAATAATAGGAAGAAATATTGTTTTATGTCGATAAGAATATATTGTGCTTATTTTTTGGTAACAGATCAGCGGTTGTACACTTAAAATAATTAAAATCATGTAATTTATGATCTATATTAAAGTCTATCAGTTTAAATATACAGACAAACAATATATAAATATTTAAATGTTAAAACAAACATAACATGGCTCATCTTCCAAATAATATCATTGACAATATCAAACTGACCTCTTTCTAAAAATCTGGAGGAATGTAGAAGCATTTAGTATATTCTTCATGGAAGTAAGTGTTTTAACTTATTGCATTGAAAATATTAAATGATTTTAGACATTAAATACAAATACTTACTTCTAAATTAAGATAAACTGCATTAAAATTACAGTTCTATAAAAAACTATAAAATTTTTAATGCCACCTTAATAATAAATTGGTACTTTCTATAGAGACCCCAGTACCCTGTCCCTAAATATTGAGTTAGCACACTTGCTTTTGCATTTGACTTCATATGGCACAAATACAAACGTGTCACATTGTAGATTTTTGTGCCCGATATAAAATACTTTGATGAAAGATATCTTAATAAGTATCCAGTCATTGACATTAATTTGTAAATTATTATTGTATTAAGTCACGATCAAACGTCAACTACATCATTATTGTAATTGAAATTTGAGTCACGTAAAAATGAAGTACGTCGAAGTTTAAAACTTATACGATTTTCTTCAACCGTTTTCGGCACTTCCGTTACCTAAAAATATAACGATTGTATATATAAAATTATATTTAACCCAACATGGTACTTCAAAGTATTTCTATAATTTTGCAATAATGTTTTTGTGTAATGCTAAGGCAAATAAACTGTATTAAAAAAAATAAAAATATAAAATCACGTTAATGGATTTCAAGCGCAAAACAGTTCTTTCAAGCTATCATAAAAGGGCTTAGGATGCTGCACATTTTTATAAAATTGTATTAAATGATTTAAAAAATGAAAAAAAAAAAAACAAACATTACATAAGGTACCTTGACATCTGGTTGGTTGATAGAACGTTGAAGCACCGACCTCCATGCTGCAGGTGCGGTATGCTCTAAAATAATATATACAGCAAGGCTTCTTAATTAAAGGATACAACATGCATATTCACAATGTACTTGGAATTAACAAGGAATTAATAATTAATTAAAAGTTATGCGTGAATCACGAATGGTGTTTATGATGTTACTAAATACATTGAACATGCAGTAAGAAAACGTATTTTTGCTTCTTACCATTCTCTTTCCTTTCAGTTTTACTTTTGTTTAAACTAGCTGCCAGTTCTCTCACTGACCTTTTTTCTACACTGGCATTGCTTAAAGAACTAGCAGTACTACTTGCTGATAACGTCGGCGGTAATGAAGCAGGACCACTTACACCGCTATCCGTTGATTCATCAAGTGCATCTCCAGAATCAGGTGTATTTCCAGCTGAAGTATTTGGACTAGAACCATCGCTTAATAAATTAAATTCTCCTAAAACATTAAACACACAATATATATATATTATTATATAAGCTAAGAATTTTGTTATTAAATAATTTGCTTTTTTTCATACCAGATTTTCTATCAGTAGCCATACTCCAGGGTCTTGGTTTCGGAGCTGTTATAGGCGGAACAGGTTTAGTCTTGGAAAGAGCACCATTGCTTTTTCCATCTGTAAGCGAACTATTTCCTTTGGTTAGAGACCTTAACACTGGGGATTTTGATGCATCCGAATTACTCTTTGTACTGCTACCATTTGTTGGGCTACGAAGATCAAAACCTGTCGATCTTAATTTAAGAGAAGGTAAAGGTTGATTTGCAGTTTTATCTGTATCTACCGCAGATTTTTTTGTTAAACTTTTCCTGGTTTCGTAATCTTTAGGAACAGCCGTTACATCTTTATCCGAGGAATTTGTAGCAGTTGTTTGTTGTAATATCTTACTATTTTCATCTGAATCTCGTAAACTACGTGTACTTGTACCAGAACCAATAATGGGTAATGTACTACGTTTAGATGTATCAGCAGTATTACCGACACAATTATTACATACATTATTACTTATATCTTTGTTGCTATCAGGTTTTGTAAGAATTCTTTCATGATTTTGCGCATTGTCTGCTGTATTTCGTCGAGTTAATGGAGATGCAGTTAACGGCGAATCACCTTGAGATCTTCTGCCAACAAGAGGAGAAAATTTTTCTAAATTATCGCTAGATCGTGATCGCGGGGCGGGCTCAAGAAGTGTTTTTAACATTGGAGAACTACAGCCAGGTTTTTTATCTGTCTCAGGTGGAATACTTTTATGACTCGTAAGAGATAAATTTGGGCTACCATCCGTTGGAAAAGTATGCAAAGAGCTACAACAAAATAAAAAGAAGTGTAATATATATAATTTCCATAAAATATTAATGAATTACAGTCTTAAAAATAATACCTGTCATCACTTGTAGGAGATATAAGTGGTGTTGTTGGTGTAGTTGGTCTGAAAAATACATCGAGGCCTTCTCCAAGAGCAAGACCATCCACTGGCTGATCTGGTCTCAGCATTGGCCTTGTAGGTGCTCTAGTTTTTGTTCTGCGTGGTCTAGATTTTACTAAATGTTGCAGTTGTTGTCCTACAGTATTAGGCAATTCAGAAACAGAATCTAGTGATTCTGTTAAAGAATGTTCTGTTTCTGAAATAGCTGAAAGAATATGTTAATATCAGAAATAATAAATATATCAACTATAACATTTTTTTATGTTAAAAGAAATACTAACCTTCTGCTTGACTTTTTGGTAAGGATGGTAACAGATCTGGAATGTCATCAGCTGAAAGACCTTCCACAGAATCCACTACGGATTTCGGCCGCAATTTCCTTCCATGTAAACTTTTTCGTTTATTTGATAAATGTGGCGTAGCCTACGTAAAGAACAATAATTAATATCATTAATATGTATTTTAATTTTTTACAATAATTGTGATACGTTTATTCATTATTATGTACTACAAAAGATTTGGTATATCAAAATTCAATAACAAATTCAATAACTTCACTAACAAATGAAATATTTTTAAATATGTATATACTTTACTTACAAGATTTAAATAATCCAATTTCTGGACAGGCATGGAAGTTTTATATTAAAATTATTATGTAGCAAAGTTTATCTAATATATATTACATATATTACATGTAATACATATGTTATTTGTAGTATATGTAATACATATGTTATATGTAATATATATATATAATATATGCAATATATATATAAATAGAAAAAATTTTGTTTTTTACCATTGGAGATTGATCACTGGAACATTGACCGATAGAATTCACAAGTGAATAAGTTTCTGGTTGACAATCTTCTTCCGAGGCAATACTGGTTCTACCAACTGGTAATGCTGTAGATACACCTACAGTACTTGTAACTCCTATAACACTTCCACTACTCATTGAACCAGCACTAGGCCGTAACACATCAGGCGTACTGCTTCTTGTTCTACTATCACAGTCACCAATCTGAAAATATAAATATGAACATCAATATCAAAATTAAAAGATTTTAATACTAAACTTTTAGTATAATACCTTTTAGCATGTATTTAACACATAGTGAAGTATATTATACATACTAAGTTTTTATAGCTTCTTGACAATGATTCAATTACTTCATCTGTTATTCTGTCGGATACGTGTGCAGCAACTGCCAAATTTAATTCACTATAAAAAAAATTAATAATAGATAATTACAAGCAATGAGATAAGTTAGTGATTATTTGACAGATATATATTAAAGCCAAAATGAATAAGTAATTATAATCCATACTTGACTCTATTGACTATATCCGCCCCAGCTTGTTCTGTAATAGTGGTATGTATGAATTCACTACTAATTTGATTTTTTTCCTTGCAACTACTTCGTAGATCATCTTCCACTGCAACTGATTCACTTTCATCGCCTCTAATTACCGTTTGCGAAAGTATTGTAGGACACTGTTCATTTGCACACTTTATCATAGCATCTAAGGAATCCTGTATTTAAATTTTAATAATTGAAACGTATTATGTTTAATGTAAGAATAATATATATTTGATAATAAAATACCTGTAAATATATAGTTACAACTTTATGCAATTCATTTGCCATTTCATGTAATTTTAATTCTATTGGATTATTTTCATCTCGTCGTTGAAGAACTTCATGTAATCTTGGTAAAAGCTACAAAAATATCATTTGCATACATATTTATTCAAAATTTATTTATTATTTGGTATTTTATACCTGTTTTGAATTATCTGCATCTTGTATGAGTCCAGTTGCATAATTAATGTCATTATTAGCATCACAGCTTTCAGCAGCAATAGCTTTAATAGTGTCTTGCGTTTGTACAACCAATCTGTCAACCATTTGTTGTGTAGAGCTTAATAAAAATCCTTGTTGCAATCTAAATGCTTGTCCATGACTATATTTACAAGGTGTAACGTTTCTTTGTAACAAGTCCTGGATTTTTTTAGCTAATTGTTCTGTTTTTTCAGCTGAAGTTTTCATACAAGGTTGCAAATCATAAATTGGAAATGGCATATGTCTTACACTACAATTCCTGCAAAAAGATGTCATATATTAGAAAATATATTAACATTTTCATTACTAATATGAAAGATTGCATACTTTTCTAAAGCATGAACAATATCAGCATAACCTTGAAGAGTAATATTATTTTTATCATAAATAATAGTTCTCAAATGATTATTAATTTGTAATGCCTTTGCTAATAATCTGGCACCAGGATCTCCAATCTGATTACCACTAATATCTAAAGTATGAAGACATGTATTACTACCAAGGGCATTGATAAGATTATAGAGATCAGATTTTAGTCGAGAATCTGGTAAATGTAATGCTTGCAAAACGCAATCATCTTCTTGAAGCATTTGCACAAGGGCATCCATTACAACAGCAATATGTTTGCTTTTCATACTAACAGTATTGCGACCCATATATAATTGTTTGATCGATTTGTTTTTTCCTATAGCAGTTATTACTTGTGCTAAATCAACATCCATATCTGTGAAAAGACATATTTACAAGATATAGAATCCAAATATTAAAGCAGATAATTTATTTATATTACACTGTACTTACTACTATCTGATATATCCAATGATGCTATGCAACGTACACCATGAATACATGATTCCAATACATGAGCACCCATAGAGCCCAAATTATTTCCACTCATATCAAGTTCTAAACCAACTGTACTTTCATTGCATGCCAAACCAAGTAACAAGTGTTTCAATGCCTCTAGCGGCAATTTACAACAAGATATATTTAAGTACTTTAATGAGAGTGTAGCAGTAAAGAACTGTTTAAAGCTGGGAGGTATTTCTTTGGTCTTTTTACTTGAAAAGGAGTTGCGAGCAACATTTAAATGGACTAGATTAGTTGCACAACCCCGTAGTAAAGCACCAAACAGCTAAATAGAATAAATGTAAAATATGAGCTTATTTGCTCTTACATGAATTTTACGTATAGAAAACTAAAATAAACTTACACATTCTAATGTTGTATCTGTACCACTTAGATCTAAATGAGTTAGACTATTAGGTTGTGCCAAAAAATTACATAAATTCTGTAAATATGTAATAATTATATTAATTGCATTTCCAACTATTATAATATTAGTATAACCATTTATTATATTAAATTTTGGAATAATATTTAGGAGCAACTTACATTGATGTCATCTTTTAAAGAATTTCCTGAAAGATTTAAATATTGCAAACTAGTTGGCATGCTTCTATTTAAACTTAGTGCATGTGCAATTTGACTTATTCCTTTTCCAGTTAGTCCACAATGTGCCAAATTTAATTTTTGTAAACCTTTGGGTAATTTTCCAATAGGTCCGCTTAAATGTGCACCTCCTTAAAAATAATATTATTATAAGTAATATTATTAGTGGACACATATATTAATTAATATTAATAATTAATGGTTCAATTAAGCATAGCAATGTACAATACACGTTATGTAAGTTAAACAATTAAATATACACTGAAACAATCATCTTCTTTTCATAGAAAAGACTAGAATTATAAATAGAAGATTATTTCTAAACATAAAAGGATAAGGAGAAACTTAAGTAACATTAATGGTTATTTGCACACCTTGCAACTTGGCTATTATCCCACATAAGCTAGAGGCTCCTACAAAAATATAAAAAAAAATGTGTATAGGGATACTTTAAGAACATACTTAAAAAGCAAGTAAAAAAAGAAGAATTGAAACCACAAAAAATGGATCTACTAAGGAAAAACATCCTACATAAAAGTCTCTATAGTTAATACTTACCTTTATCTTCAATGGTATTATATGATAGATCAATAGTCTGTAACATTGTATTAGCATTAGAAATTAGAGCTAATGATAATTTGTGCGCAAAATCCCTAAAAAGAAAGCACATTTTGAATTTACTTATTAAAATTATTTGTATCATAATTATGCATTTATTTTAGTTTTACCATTTGATTCCCAGATTATCTAGATAAAGTTCCTGAATGGAAAGGGATCTACGCATAACATGTAACAATCTCTCCAAAGGCTCGTGACTTAGTTTAAGATGAGATGCCCTTAATTTTGTAAACCAAGTATTATATTCCAAGGCAGAAATGATTGGCACCAGATCTTTTTGATCCAAATGATCAAAATCTCTTAAATTTAGCTCTCTTGTATCATGAGAGAGGTATATTGTATCAACATCCTATAAATACAATTGTCTTGAAAAATGTTCAATAATGTTAGTAGGACATTTTCATATACTTTAACAAGTTACCCAGGCTACTTCTTCTCTATATGGTACACCATGTAAATCACACATACATGCATATTGGGTTGAAAACCCCCCACAAGGTCCAGTATGTCTTGTTGCTTCTGTACTTCTAGCTAATTCACTACCTCTTATACTCTGCAGTCTACTAGCTGGTATTACTTCTATTTTTCTTATAATATAACTATAATAAAAATTATAATTTCAATAACAGTTATTCTAATATTATAATAGTTAAAATAAATATAAATTTATACATATAAGGTAATAAACACATACTTTAATGGTACAGTGGGAAAGATATTTCGAATTGCAGTATGTAAGGCCTCAATCATTGCATCTACTTCTGTAGTATCTGCACCTGCTCCAGTAGTAGTAAAATTATAATATCTTTCCCCAACACTTAAAGATAATTGGTTTGCTCTTTTCGATTCTATAGATGTTATTTCTAAATAATGAAAATGGCAGTCGATCTGTAAAAAGATTTTAAACATAATTAATAAAATAATCATATAATTTTATTTGTAAAAACAAAATAATCATATCATCTTACTCTTGTGGGCACTTTGGCCGTTAAGAGAAACAAACGGCATGGTGAAAAAACCTTAAATCAGAAAAATTTAATTTTAAATTACTTTAAATCTAAATAACTTTAAATTTATTTTACGTTATAATATTGTAATATTGCAAATATTACTTACCAGAACACGATTTTCCTGCTTATCTTGTTTTGTTTCCAATTTTACAACATTCTTTAATAATATTTTCACATGCTTACCTAATAATGCTTTCACCGATTCTACAAATAATGAATAATTTATGAAAAATGATAATTAAGCTGGCAATTTTGTAAAATACACGAAATTAAGGAAAAGGCTTAAAAAACTTTATCATAATCCAATTTGTATATTTGTGAAATAAAATGAGGACTAATGAAACTTCTATAAACATTTTTAAACAATAACTATTTAAACAAGAAATGTATTTTTTTGATGTATGACAGTTCCATAATACGAACGTAAACATTCAGTAGAAGACAAACCGTTTAAATCTTTCGTAAGTTGCGATCTAGTTGACATTTTGTTAATTGGCTTATTTTTCAAACATCAACGAATCCATTTAAGACATTGTTTTTTTCGTCACACGGTGACCAAAGTTTTCTATCTTGTTTAAAAAAATGTTAAGATAAAGGGCGATGTCACGAAACTATAAAGCTGAATAGCCGCCATATTAGCACCTGCCCGCGATCCATTCTGTTCCACTCCGTTCCGTTCCATTCTTACAAGTGTATTTATTTAAATTCTTTTACTATACTTTTTACTCTTACCATTTGCTATAACGTTATGTTCTGTATAATAAAACAACTGATTTAAGTGATAATTAATTTATGTAAATGTTACAGAATAGGTTATTGAGATATCTTTAATAAGTTATTTAAGTTAGTAGCAGAGAGAATCAAAGGTAAATGATAGCAATATTAAGATACAATATTTTAATAATATATGAAAATAATTGTTAAGTGTGCAATAATATATTAAGGTGAATAATAATATTTGTATATAAATAAATAATATTTTATGTTATATAATTTCAGAATTGAATCTACAGCTGATTAAACATGTTTGCTATACAAAAAATTTTGAACAGAATACAAATTCCTTTATACCGAACTTATGCCACAAATTCAAAATTAGTTGAAATTTCAAAAAATGATACAGGTAATATCAGAATCCTAATTTTCATAAGATAAGTTATTCAACAATATTTTCCCTTAACAGGTATTGCTACGATATCAATGGCACGTTCACCTGTAAACAGTTTAAACAAAGAATTATTAAATGCTTTAAAGATGTCCTTAATGAATGTACAAGAAGAAAAATGTCAAGGTGCTATATTAACATCATCATTATCAAATATGTTTTCAGCAGGACTTGATATAAACGAAATGTATAATCAGACTGAAGAACAACTAACTGAATTTTGGCAAATAGTTCAAGACACATGGTTAACTTTATATAATTTGGAAATACCAATAGCGGTTGCAATTAATGTATTATTTTAAATACTATTAGTATAATTATTTTTATATATTATAATTATTATTGCTATTTTATTTATAAAGGGTGCCAGTCCTGCTGGAGGATGTCTTTTAGCAATATCTTGTGAATATAGAGTTTTAGTTGAAGGAAAGCATACTATAGGATTGAATGAAACACAATTAGGAATTGTTGCTCCAGAATGGTTTAAAAATATTTATGTTGACTTATTAGGATATAGAAGAGCTGAATTAGCACTTTTAAAGTAATTTATTGTTAATGAATGTATAATAAAACATTTATCCCATTTAGTAATATCTATAATTAATTGAAAACTATTGATTTCATAGAGGAACCCTATTTCATCCAAAGGAAGCATTAGAAAGTGGACTTGTAGATGAATTAGCTCCTGATAAAGCTAATGCAATCCAAAAGTGTCAAAATTATATTGAATCTTTTAAACACATATCCTGTAAGTACAATATTTATTTAATTAATTGAGAGGCAAGTACTCCTAATATTTACCATATAAAATATTTATAAAGCCAGAGCTAGACAAGCAACAAAAATGGAGTTCAGGAAACATAATTCATTATGGTTGAAAGCAAACAAACATATGGATCTAAATCGATTTTTAACATTTATTCAGTTACCAGAAGTACAAACTGGCCTAAAATTATATATGGAAGCTTTGAAGAAAAAGTAAGAAACTTCAATCAAAGTGCTGTATTTTAAACTATCATGTTTAAGATTGAATATTTTTATATGAATTTTATACAAATGAAATATTTTATATGAGAATATATTCGTGTATTGAGAGATATATTATATTGTTTAATACAT
This sequence comes from Bombus superbus, assembly GCA_014737385.1. NCBI lineage: Eukaryota > Metazoa > Arthropoda > Insecta > Hymenoptera > Apidae > Bombus > Bombus superbus. The sequence goes on along the minus strand of JACXIK010000025.1, from coordinate 9,880,218 downwards.
ATATATAGTTTAGCAAAAATACTTACTTCTATATTAATTTTCAAAGTAATAGATTTATAATATAACTTCTGAATTATCATGCATCATTTTATCAAGTCATTCATCAAGTGCTAATATAATTTCTGAATCATCAATATTTAAATTTAATTGTTGTAATACTTGCAGAAATTCTTGTTGTTGGGAATCCGCAAAGTGTGATATTTCTAATATTTGTTGATTACTTCTTTCACTCTCATGTCTATTAAGCCAAAATAAGATATTTTTAAAAATTAAACTTCAAAAAGATATGAAAGTATCTAAAAAACTAAATAACTTGCCTCATTAACCGTTCACTGTATTCTTCAATCCAATTTTTTAATCGATTTACCATGATATCTTCTCGAATATCTATTATCTGTAATTAGAAAATTCATATTAGTTTTTGAAGTACAAACAATCAAAATATACACAGATACATGTACATACTTGTAAATGCCTTTCATGAGAATTATTAAGATTGTAATTTAACATGTCTTTATCTTCACATAGATTTAATAAATGACGTGGCATTTTTGCATCATCTCCAATACCACTAAGGAAATACAGAATTAATCCATTAATAGTGTCATTATACTCTGCTTCACAATTACGTAATTGTGAAAAATATCCTCGTGCAGTTGTTAGAAAAGAATCCACCATGTCAGAAATGTTAATCCTAAATACTTCATTTATATCCTTTATTAAATAAGTTTAATATTATTTTAAATCTAATTTTCTTATACATAACTCATAATAATTAAAATATACCTCCATTTGTTCATGCAGATCTACTTCAATGGACATTAATCTTGTCCATGCATCAGTTACCATATCACTAAATTCTTCAGAATATTGTTGTGCTACTTCAGTTACATTTTCTAATGTAGCAGTATCTACATCTCCAACTAGTTTCTTTAATAATTGTCTAACAGTTGCTAAAGTATCAGTTTTCCTCTGCAAGACTTTATTTACAATCCTATAATTTGAAATAGTACAAATTACTATCAATTTTGTATATTTTATATTTGATGCTTATGTATGTGTATCACTCACATTCTGCCTTGATTTTCTGAAATAGTTTTACCTTCATTTACAGCAATATTGTAAAGATTTATTTCATTTGTTCGCTTATTATGTTCTTTCAAACCTATCTCACAAAACTCTTCGCATATAGCAGTAAAATTTTTCTTATATTCTTCATGTGCATTTTGTGTATCGTCATTTACCATAGATAAATCTTTTCCTTCTACACATAAAATGCACTTAATAAATTTTTATGTTGAAGTATATGAAAAAGTAAATAATAATTATTATATGTATAAATAAATTGATAAACCTTTGTCATCTTCAAACATTTGATAAAAGAGATAATCTCCATCAAGATGTTCTACATATGCATCAGTGAGGATAGCTAATTTCTTTTCATATTCTTGTTGTGCATCCAATTCTTCTTTTTCTTTCATTTCTGTTTCTTCTAAAGTATTTAAAGTCCTACTAAATTATAAAATATAAATATTTTAAAATAAATATATATATTGCTTTTTATATATCTATTTTATAGATATTTTATAATTACTAATGTTTTTCTATAGCATCCTTCCTCTGTTCATTAGTTATCATTTTGTATTCATAGTAAATTAATTGAGGTAAGAATGCAAATACATAATGCAAGTATCCATCTTCTTTAGTGCATGGATTTCCACTCATATTCAAACTACGTAACTTTTTAAATTTTCTCAAATATAGTACCTAAATAATAATACAAATGTAAAAATATAAAATATTTAATATCCACATATATTTTGCACATTACATACATGTTTTGTATCTGTTATAATATTATTACCAATACTAAAAATTGTAAGATGACATAATTCATCTATGTTTTCTATTTCACGAATTTCATTATTAAATAGAAGTAATATTTCTAGTTTTGTTAAATTGTTTAAATTCTCCATTATTTTAATGCGATTGAAAGAAAGATCTAATTCTTTTAAATTAACGAGCACATTTAGGTTTTCTATTTTTTCAATTATATTATTGGATAATTTTAATGTTATTAGATTTGTCATTACCCATAGATAATCAAGTTTTAGAATATCTAAAAGAAAAAATAACAACAGGTACACGTATGTATAATAAACTAAATGCAAGTTTAATATTTATGTATAATACGTACTAAGAAATTCAATCCGAATTTCTTTTATTTCATCTAATTTAATGCCATCTTCGTAAAAAAGTTTACCAGCTTCTCCTTTTGGCCCTTGTTCAATTACCAAATTTATTAACATATCTTGATTTATTACACGAGGTTGTACAAACTCTTGTAATATAGTAGGAACGTCTTCCTCAATCATTATTTTTAGATATTTCGTAAATATCTTATACAAAATTAAATGAACAATTATCAGAGTACATATACATATGTACGTACTGCTTTATACCGAAAATATTTAATTTATACAGCCTTCATTTGCGGTTGCCGCGCAACAAGGATTTATCAATTTTGTGGCGGACTTCAGAAGTATGTCGTGTCAATTTCATACCAAAGAAGTTTCTTGTTTTATCGACCCATTAAAGAATTCTATTTTATCGAAATTCATCTTTTAGAGATAACACTTTATTAAATCAGGTTATATCATTGTTATATACTTTATTATTTATTACTTGATCACATCGTACAAATGCTTTCAATTATTTTTTATATATAGTTATAGACAAGAGTTTAAAAAATAAAAAGTGTCACTTAGAGAGAGATTTCATTAAAAATTGATTGTAAAGAGTAGAGTTCAATTTAAAACGTGAAAGTATTTAATGTATGTAAGTTAAATTTTATTTATTAAATTAAGTAATATACAAATATTTATTGATTAAAAAGTGTTTGAGTTATTTCAAATAAGTCGTAAGATCCTTATAATTTTGCTTTACAGCACTCTCTAGTGTTTAATCACGTAATTATGGATATTTATATAAATATTGATCCAGAATGAAAACTGTCTAGGAATTACATATTCTATGTTCAAATTCCTAAGCTAATTATCATTGATAATTGTAAAAGTAAATTACGTTTTTCGTGTCATAACGTTACGAATAAAAAGTTAATAACGAATTACATATAATACAATTCGTTTTTTTTATTTATTCAGTTACTACTAAACTCTAGAGAAAAGTGTTAGATTAAATAAATAAAACTATATAGAAATTTAGGTAGACCGATAATAAAATTTCAATAATCTTATTTTCACAAAATATATAGAATACGTAAATACTTCGTTTTCTTTTATTAGAGAAGATATATTAGAAAAGTTATTAATACATTTATTTTGAATTAGAAATTTGAGTTATTCGTAAAATAAATGAGTTTGCTTTAAATGTTAGATCCAATCAGAATGGCATTCTCAGAATGCTGTGCCTGATTGGTTAGAGTTTTATGTCACTTTGTATTTGACGTCTGCCTTTATCGTCGTTGGGTCATATGATACTGTCACTCAGTATAAGAAGTTTTTAATTTATTATCGAGTATTGTTCCTGTCAAAATTTGTTACGTGCCTTACATATGCACAAGTGAATCAAAGTAATATTATCGAATATAGAAACAGTTTCATACAACTTGCAACAATGTCATTTTTTGGAGTAAATGTCAATCCATTTTCAACACCAGTAGGCCAGAAAATAGGTAAGTTCTGTTATTTACCTTTACAAAATGCATTATGCCGGCTATTTTATTATAATGTTAATAATCAGTTAATGAGTTCTTTTCGTATGAACAACTATTTGTACATCAATATTTATGAATACTTAAATACTTATAGATTTTTTCCATGTATATGTATATATCTTCAGCATTCACATTATGAATCATGACTTATCTAATACCTTTTATTCTAATTAATAAATTATAACATCTTTATTTGTATATTTCAGAGCAAGCTACAGATGGTAGTTTGCCAAGTGAAAATTGGTCACTTAATATGGAAATATGTGATATTATAAATGAAACAGAGGAAGGGCCAAGAGATGCAATTAAAGCAATTAAGCGTAGGCTAAATCAGGCTGCTGGGAAAAATTATACTATAGTCATGTATACCCTTACTGTTAGTATTTGTATATTTGATAATACTTATATTTCAGACAAGACTTAGGCAATATTTAAAAATTATTTTGTACAATTAAATAATATATGTATGTAATATAAAGCATTTATTTCTTCATTGAATTAATTTTTCAAAATAATCTGTTTCTTTTGACAGTTATTTGAATTAGATTTTAACTATACTTAGTAGCTATGATTAGTAGATTAATGATAGCTGTTTTATTAGAACTTATCTATTTTTTATTTTTAATCTTCTTATTTTCAAATATTCATGAACAATAATTTATGTATATTAATATATGAATGCTAAAAATAGGTATTGGAGACATGTGTAAAAAATTGTGGAAAACGTTTTCATGCGCTTGCTTGTTCACGAGAATTTGTACAAGAATTAGTTAAGTTAATTGGACCAAAAAATGAACCACCAACAGCAGTGCAAGAAAAGGTCTTGAGTTTAATTCAAACATGGGCAGATACGTTCCGTCATCAGCCACATACCCAAGGAGTTGTTCAAATATATCAAGAATTGAAAGTAAAAGGAATACAATTTCCAATGACAGACTTGGATGCCATGGCACCCATTATCACTCCAGAACGAGTAAGCTTTTTTTATTATGATACATGATCAAAAAACTATTGTTTTATATATTTTGTAATTATTAATATAATTGTAGAGTGTACCTGAGTCAGAACAGAATGTCATGAATGTACCTACAGTTGAACAGCAATCAGTAACTCCTGTAACACCACAAGTCCAACAACTTCAAAACCAATCCTCTGGACAAGTAGCTGTATTGAATGAACAACAGATGGCTAAAATACAAAGTGAACTTGATGTTGTACAAGGAAACATGCGTGTCTTATCAGAAATGTTGGCATATTTTACAAGTTCAGATCAGAATAATAGTCAACAACCTGATCCTGCTGATCTTGGACTTTTAACTGTATGAATATAATTATTTGTCTTATATATATGAATAGCAGTAAATACCTAATAGCAAATATCCATTAAAACAAATGCCTTTTCTATTCAATAATGTAATGTTGTATATATGAAATTGAAAAACATATTTTTATGTAAGGTACATATATATTTAAATTATAATACTTGTCATTTGTAGGAACTTCATTCCACATGCAAAGCAATGCAAGAGCGTGTTGTTGATTTAATTGGAAAGCTGGCACATGATGAAATGACAGCAGAATTATTGCGTATTAATGATGAATTAAACAATTTATTTTTGCGTTATTCGCGTTATACAAAAAACAAAGCTGTTGCTGCAAGTACTATTTTAGCACAAACAATTGGTCATCCTCCAAACATAGATTCTGCTTCATTAAAACAAGAAGCTGATTCTCTTATTGATTTATCTGATGAAACTGATACTTTGGAGAAAAAAATGACAGAAATAGGTAAGTATTATATTTGTAATAATTGAATAATGTTTGTGTGTGTGTGGGTAATTCTTTTATATTAAATTACAGGCATAGCTGATAATATTGACAAAAATAGGATAGATCGGAAGGAGAAGAAAGAAGGTGATAGTGATGAGTTTGATATGTTTGCACAATCGCGGAATACATCATACGAAACTGTGAAGAACAGGTTTCTAATATTAAATTAACTGCAACTTCTAAATGTGTATATCTAATATATAACTATCCACTTATTTTTATTGTAGCGGTAGCAAATATGAGGATAATTTGGAGCAGGTGAGCGGAGGAAGTCTCAGTACAGCGATTCTCAATCGCAATAATCCTAAATATCCCCAGCAGACTGCTTCTACAGTTGCTTCTACTACTGCTACTTCTGTGCGTAATCCCTGTTCCTATAATTATTGCTAAGCATTTAGTTAATATCATGAATAATATAGATACTGATTATTATTGAAAAGAGTAAGATTATTACAAAACTTTTCACAAATTTAATTACACATTGCAAAATTATATTTTTGTAAGCAATTTAGTTACGATTTCATACAATGAGCTTAAAATTACTCTCATAAAGGTAAGAATATCATACTTATTACACGTTGTGATATTAAAACATTGTGATTATATTCTTATTCATTTAGTAGATTTATTTAGAAACGGCTTCCTTTCTCTGCTTTCTATAGCATGAAATAATTAATTTTCTCTTGTGTTTCCTTTTGCTTTATTTTTGCCTATTTATATGCATATATTCAAATTCTTATTATTTCGTTTGATATGTTTATTTTTATTTTTTGTTTCTTTCTTTTAATATTCAGCTGAACCGGGAGTCTGAATTTAATGAGATGGCAGCCTGGTTAGATCATACGGTGAGTTATATATAACAATGAGATTAAAAATTTGTAATATAATCATTTAACACATCGTTAAAACTTTCTTCAAAATATTCAATTATATGTAAATTGCATTTAATTATATTTCGTAGTTATTAAAATAATTTTTTTTTCAGCCAGGAGCACATGGTGATCAAGAATCTCTAACATCTTCAGAATTTGAACGTTTCTTAGCAGAACGAGCTGCTGCTGCTGAAGCTCTACCAACTTTACCCACAACTACTACTAGTACAGGAAGTACTACAAATTCTGAAAACCCTAACATTCAGCGTCAAATTAATAAGGATCAAGATAAATCTCTATTTGCTCTTTAAATGTAATTTTCATACTTACATTTTAGAGAACTGATGAAAATTAAATTTATTCTAATTCGGTCATCAAATACACTTTCTAATAAATCAATGCTTCTAATAATAATATTATATTAGAAACATTGATAAAATAAGTTGAAGAAAACAATATAAAAAGAAAAGTAAAGAAAAAGAAAATGCTTTGTGCTTAAATGTACTTAAGAATAGAATTGATACTAAATGATCATAAATTAGCATTTTATTACGTTGTAAAAATTTAATAACAATGAATAACTTATTTTAAAATAACCATTATGCGTAAATATTATGTAATGCAAAAATAGAAGAAAATACTAACTTATGTTATTTGTATATAAAAAAACACATTGTATGCAAAATAATATTCATATTACAATGTGTGGTCTCATGCCTTGGAACTATATAATAATTTTTAATTTATGCAGTTACATTTTTCAAGTTTGCAGATTTAAATACAAAAAAATTAATATTTCATTATGTGATTGATTTTATTACGCTATAGATCGAAATATTTTTATATCTTAAATTTGTCGATCATTTGATACTTTGTATAAATATGATATGTTCATTATTATAATAATTTTGATTTTTATAAAATATTATTATCATAAAGTAATATAAATTTATCGATAGTATTGTTATAATTATGTAACAATATATTACAAATAACTAATATATTCTAAAATTATATTACAGGAATATCATTGGTAATAGGGAACGTTATGTAAATCTTATGTTTATAATTTAAAATTATAGTTTTACTTTGAAGAAAGCAAACATATTGACAGTACTTTGACAAGAATCAAGGTTCTTTATGCAATTTTAAAAATGTGATAAATCATTATGAAATTATCTTTAAGTGTTTGATTTTATAAGGCTGTATCCTTCTACCAATGAATATTTTATTTTAATATCAAATAGTCAAATATTTTTACTAAAAATATATTACTTTTGACAAATAGTGCAGGTATAGCATTAAATATGTTAATTCTTTTATTCTAGAATAGATGAAATATTTAAAAATATTTCAAATAGATGTTTAAAACAAGATGAAAGAAAAATTAAATTTGCTTATTTGTATGAATTGTATTTACTTCCACGTAAATACTTGTAATCTATGTGAATAATAACTTAAAAAATTATTCTTCTGTTTTATGTAATTATTGCAATTTTTATTGAACATTGTGAAAGAAATTAAGTTTATATTTTCGATAATTTCTGTATATTTTTAAAATTATACATAATTTTTCCGTTTTGTAATAAACTTTTCTAATATTCCAATATATTGATGATTGTATTAAAAAATTCTAATCCTTATATAAAACTAACATAAAATTGCAACATATAGTATTTCAAAGACAATTATAAAATATTTGTTATTATTTATATATTAAGATCTTCTATAACACAATTATATAAATTATAATTTTATATTTATGTTAATATTTAATGAAAATCACCATTACAGACATTAGACAGTATTTATATCAACAATATTTCTATATTTTAAATTATTTTGATATTTGCAAACAAATTATCGAATATAACATAAAATGGAGTGAGAAAATTAAAAATTCTATTTTTTAAATAAATTTTTATTTTGTTAATTATAATTATATCACATGACCTATTTTATAATAAAATAATATTCATATTAAATGGTTATCAAACAAATTTTCTTCATCAATATATACAATGCAATATATATATTATTTCTCTCTATCGTTTCACTCTATGGAAAGATACATATCCGCATTCAAATTTCTCATATTGGTCCATCGGTGTGCAAATACAGATACATATGTTCGTAAATATATATCATTGCGATACCACAAGCTAAGGTCACGTGGTTCACTCATCGTGTATTTCACGCTGATCATTTCAACCCGTGCGGTTGGTCTAATCGGTACCAGTTGAAGACACAGTATTCAATTTGCTTGATTCTATACTAAGATTTCAAGATTAATCTCGGATGATCTGGTATCGAAAATATAGTTCGAAGTTATTGTTGTGCTTTTCTCATAAGAAACATGTATACTGTATCAAAAGGACCTAGCAAAATAGCCGCTAAGACACGAAGAGGTATCGATACGAAAAGAATTTTTAACTGTATTTATAAACAGTTATAATATCAACTTCGTTGAACATTATTATCTTTCAGGGATTAGTCAGAACCTCGAGAGGCTAGAAACTTTGCGTGATTTAACGAGAAAAGCAGATCCTGATGATGACCACGAGGCCACCCGGTAAGTAGTGCTTGAACCCATATTAACCCTGCTTCGTTTCTTTTCTCTCTCTTTTTGTAACTTCAGCATTTCGACATTACGCAATTCATAATTGTCCGTTGATAGTAAGCACGTGCAATTCCTATGTTGTATTCCTAAAGACTCGTAAATTATAATTCATAAAGTATTACACAATCATATCATTATCATATGCTTTTAGAAAAAAGTTATGTGATGTACTATGGGCAGTTTTTTTTTGTATATTAATATGTATAATAAAAATAATTATTATTTCACAGTCATGTGCCAAAACCAGTCTTTCACATGAATGGGAAATCTAAATTCAGTTCACAGAGGCACCAAATGCAAGAAGTTATTACACCTCAACATGAAGAACTTATTAAATTTGTGTATGAATGTAGGTTAAACATTTCTGTTACTTGATTTTGAAAGTTATAACAAAATTTTTATTTCACAGTGTATAAGGAAATATATTTATACGATATTTGTATTGCATAATATCATAACACTACAATTATAATTTTTATTTATTAGCATGGAATCAAGTTAATACACGACAAAGAACAGAATCTTCTGATGGTTCAGATTGTTCAGAACTTTCCAGTAAGTTTTTTAAATCTAATTGGAGCAGATTGTAAATTTTTCATTTTTATTTACCTTTCTAAGCATTAAATATGTATATTTACATATATACAAATTCATAAGTAACTAATTGAAATTTGATTAAATATTCATAATATAATAAAAGTATTTTATAAATTTCAGGTCCTAGTTCTATAGTATATTACAATGATGGTGAACCAAATGACACCCTCCAAGGTAAGCTATAATTTCCCTCTTTAAAAAGAAGGTATATATAATTGAGATAAATTAAAATAAATATACTATTTCAGATTTTAAACCATTTGATTTGGAATCGTGGTGGGGTAAACGATTATTTAATAATATCACAAAGTCACTTTGAAACAAACAGAAATTTATAACAGTTTGGAGATATATCTTGAAGTAGTACAGAATGACAAACAGTGCTAAAGATTAGCCTGTTTTGTGATTTAAAAGTAATTGAAGAATCAGTGAATAACTGTGTAGAATTGAATCTGAAGATTAGAAATGAACATAATTTGTTGGGTACCACAAAGTTACAATTGGTGAATTTGAACTGTTGTAGAATTCATACATAATTATTTGTTACAATGAATTTGTTTTATGAAATATCAACTTTTTATTATACATGCAACTTTAAAAATTAAATTGTTTGAAATTTTAAATACATATGTATGCATATGTAACTATGGAACAGCATTTTTTTTAATATTGTAAGGGATTGTGGTTGATAACTTGCATAAGTTAAATATGCATTATTATCAACACTATCCTTGAATTGTGATATAGCAATACACATAAATTATACATTTCTGTTTGAAGCTGTTCCAAAATTTCGATTAATGTAAAATTGTACAGAAATTCTGTTCAAGTTCAGAAGGTAACGCAAATTTACAAATTAACTGGTAAAAAATTAATGTGATACAAAGTACGGTCGCTATTTCCGTTTGTAGGTTTTTAAAATAACGCAGGTAAAGATACAACTCATAAATACATACCAGATAGGGTTAGGCGTACACAAAAATCCCTGCGTGGTATGAATGCAGCGTGAAAATAATGAATTTTTAAGCATAGAATGATGTACATATTACATGCATCGTTTGTGTGAATGCATGACTACACTGCTGATATTGTTATGACAACTGTATCTAAATACATTTATGTAAGCAAATTTTAGTATAACTTTGTAGACTGATAATGTTTAAGATTGTTACATGATTATTAGACAAGATAAACCTTGTCACCAATGTATTTGCAACCTTTGCTTTCAAAGTTCTTATTTCATATTGATCTGACTTAATCTTATCTAATTATTAAATTTTAACTTTAGGTGTATTAAAAAAATGATTATCATAAATTTTTATATGAATTGATACTTTTGAAAGGCAGAGTTTGCAAAAGTAGTCAAAATGTAGTGCAACATTCGGCCATTTAAGGCTGAATCAAGCGGTTATAAATAAATACATCTTTATATACATGATTTCTTTCTTAATCTTTTTACATTAACTTTGATTAAAGGCTCTTTAAATTTCATAGTATTAATCTGACTTATACATTTTTTAACAGTAAATAAATTTTGATATTAAATATAATACTGTCAATTCATGAGTTTCTAAAGATTGATTATAAGTTTTTAAATTGTATATATCTGTATTCAAATTTATAAAAACTAATTGAATTATTGTTTCATAATAAAATGAACAATAACATTATGTTTTGAGAAATAAGTAAAAAAATATTTCCTAATATAAGGGATCAAATTGCACTTGCCTCAAACTAGGTAGGTTAACCGTTTAAATAACCTTTTCAATTCACAAATATAAGATATTGGAAGCAAATATTTAGAAATTATAAGTTATATTTTTAGTATAATATAATATATTTATTATAAATATTTATTTAAGTTTATTCTACTAATATATGTAAATAATATTTTTATACAAAAGGATGTGTGAATTAAGAGATAATAGTGAAGAATATGACTATTTTGATACAGTAATGAATAAAAGTCTTATGGGAATGGCAAAAATACACAATAGTTTAATTGCATTAGAAGAATGTAATGCAATTTTACGTAAAGATTATGCAAATATGATTGGAAAGGTATATTTTCCAATATAATTTGTCATGATTAAATAAAAATTGTAATTAGAATATTATATGGTACTGTAATAATAGGTTAAATTAATATCTGGTGGCAGAGCTGAAAATGAATTAATATATCCAGGATTTGTGGGTCCTGGGATGTTAACAGCTGCAGTTTTAGGAAATACCTTTTCTGCACCTGCTGTTGATAATATATTAAGAGTTATTGAAGAAGTTGGATTTGATCACACTGAAGGTAATAAGATATTATTTTATATTATTATTGATAGTTAGAAACCACATTAGTGTGACAATAATTAAACAAAATATATACATACAGGTATACTGTTAATTGTTCAAAATTATGTGGAATATTCTATAAACTTTAATTTGGCAAAATTATATGCTGAACTAAAAGGATATGTTGTTAGACTAATAACAATAAATAGCAGTGATATGCCTTATTTTGGTAATGGCATAAAAGAATATAATCTTTTACCTACAATCTTTGTATACAAAATAGCTGGAGCTATGTCAGAAGAAGGAAAATGTACAGATGAGATCTATTCTTTTTGTAATTCTATTGTAAATAGTGGAGAAATAGTACTTTTAAAAACAGGTTACACAATTTTCTTTAAATTAAATTGTATAATAATATAATATAAAGAAAAGATTATATTTTGCAGATGATTATTTTAAAAATATAATTCATGAAGGACATAAATTGGAAATGTTTCCAAATTTAGCTAAACAAGTACTCAAACCACTGATAGATATATTAAATATAACATCACAAAATCAAACTAAAACAAATATACATGAAACCAAAAAATTTTGTATTGGTCATGAGGTTGCAATTATAATAAGTAACTTTGGTATAAAAGGACTGAACATTTAAAAATTTTGCTTATCTTTTAAACCCTGTTTGTTACCTTGAAACATTTTCTATTCCTTAGGTTGTAGCCAAATACAAGGAAATATATTTATCTTAGAACTTTTGCAGCAAATAGAAATAAATGGATTAAAAGTAAAAAGAGTATATATGAAAGAATTTATGAAATATTCAAATACTAATAGTATTCATATTTGTCTATTAAATCTTTCATTTAATACAGTATTAATTAAATATTTAGATTTTCCAACACTTGTATCTACTTGGCCAGTAGCATTAGCTTCAGAAACAATAGAAACTAAAAAGGTAATGTAAAATTTATGGAATTAGCTTCTATACTTTTCAATTTATATTATATTTTAACTTGAAAATAAAATTAATTTCTAGAATGACAAAACAAAATTAATTATATTAAAAAAGGACCATAAGGTAATTAAATTTTATTAGTGCATTTATAAATGAGATTATGGAAAATGCAGTATAATAAAATCTTAATGAACATGTAGAATATGGACTGGAATGTTTTAAATTTACAAGGACCAACAATGAATCATAAAACTAGTCAAACATTTTTATTAATTATATCAATGGCATGTGAAGCAATAATAGCATGTGAAAAACAGTTGAATACAATGGATCAAAAATATGGCAATGGAGATTATGGTACAAGTCTTGCATGTGGAGCTAAAGCTATACAAAATGCTATTCAGGTTGGATATTAAACATGTTAAAAAAAAACACAATGGAATTTTAACTAAGAGATTTTACAGAAAAATGAAATATTAGGAACAAATTTATATGTAACATTTTTACAAATTAGTCATATCATCCAAAAGACAGTGAGTGGTTTACAAGGAAGGCTATATTTTTTATTTTTTTTCTATATTGCTCAAGTAAGATATAATACATTATGTTTAACTTTTCAACTGCATATATGGTTAACTTTTTAAATGTATAATACATTTTAGGCTTTTTCAAAATATGAAAATGATAAAGAGATAACAGTAGACATATGGTTACATGTGTTAATTACTGCAAATAAAGCAATTGAACAATTTAAAGCATCCTCTGTAGGTGACCAAATTCTATTAACCACTTTAACCGCAGTGCAGATAGATTTCCAAAATGCATTAAGTAGAAATGTGGATCCTATTGATGCATTTGGAATAGCTGTGAAAGCTGCTGAAAACTTTACTACAAATGTTTTGTATACACTGTCTTCTCATGTAAAAAATATAAAATACTATAATTTACTTACTTCATCAATTTTAGTTTGTAACAATATATTAAAATAAGAAAAATTTATTTAAAATCTATTTCAGGAACTCGAATATCCTGATCCTCAAGCACATTCAGTAGGCATATGGATGAGAGCTGCATATGAAGGCACTAAGTTAAAATTAATTTATCGTAATACAAAATAATAAATTTGTAATAAGTATCTCATTTGTCATAATTCATATTATACGAAAATGTATTTTACATTTAGTAACGACAATTATGTGTTTCGTTCGTATTATTAATTATATTAATATTAGATATATTAATACATGAAAAAAGAAATTAATAAATATTTAGTGATATTACATGTTACACCTTAGATGAAGCGATTCATTATGCTACATAAATATATTTCTGCTTTTACTTATATATACGAGGTCATCAAAACTACGAGTGTATGCGTGAGCAGGCATCGTACAAACGAATGATATAAATGTATGTTCAGATATGTATAAAAGACTATCATAATGTCACGTGTTCTTGGCTTCTCTTCATTTCTGTCTTATCACGTGAAAAAGCTGAAAAAAATTAATTTCGTTGTTTCAAAACGTGAGCTAAAAATTAATAAATAATACACTCACATTGTGTTTTTATATTAGATACATTTTATATCTGACATTATGAACAGAGGTTATGTTTAAAATTATAATTCTAACTTTCTAAATTCTTAAATATGTATAACATTTAAATATTTTATTTAAATTTTGCGAATATATTGCGTTATTTATATGCACACACACACAATATATAATATATGCGTTTAAGATGATAAAAGTGATAAAGATATAAAAATATATGAACAGTAAATTTGTAACACTCATAAGAAAAAAACAGTAATATTAACAATGAATGCTGTGATTGCTTTATGTATTTTTTGTGAATCACATGGACCTAAAGTGATATTTACAACTCAATCATATCGTAATTATGATAATCAAAGTACAGAGAAACTAAAATTCTATGGCCCAAAAGAAATACTAAGACGAAGTCAAAGTGTTATGGATGATGGACAGCATGAATGTGAAGGATGTCAAAGTATTGGTAATGTGAAATATTTAAGTAATGAACATGAAACAAGGACATCATTTCTTTCTGCTCAGCAATCATTAACTCAAGATATTTGGTATTTGCTAAAGCATGCATGCTTTAGGTATAATAATTATGAAATATTCTTTTTGTATTTTTTAAATGTACATTATATATATATATATATATATAATAACATGAATTTATATATTGCTCAATCCTCTAAAACTTAATAATCATATATATGTTTTAATATTTTAAGGAGCCTAAGCTGTGAAGTACATCCTGGTAAAGAAGGTGTTTGCTACTTTGGAGATGAATATAGGGGGCATGTTTTAAGTCATACATTTACATTAAAAGATGCCCAGGTGAATTATGCAACGAAAAAGCATGTTTGGTAGCTATTACAACAAATTATTCAAACCATGTCATTAATTATAATCTTAAATTTTTAGAAAGGAATTAAGAAAGTAATTCACCAACATTAAGGAATTCTCTTTTTCTTTTTACAGGCAAGAGGTTTTCGTAAATGGTGCAGTTTTATCGTTTTCATGAGGGATAAACAATTTTTATTAAATATGTGGCCCTTTTTAGTTGATAATTTAAAAGAAGTAATTCGAGAATTACAAGATTTTGCTGAAAAGAAGTACAATGCAGAAGAAGCAGAATGTCCACAAAGAGTTGTTCGTTTATCAACAGCCAACAATGGACCAGGATTATATAATAATTCAAACAAACACCCTAGAACTTTTAGTGATATAACCAATGAGAAACATGTTTTTATAAGGTCTGTTTTATAGTTATGGGATAAGTATTCAATACTTACAAAATAGAATATTAATAAATTACAATTAAACCAGAATCCACATGTGGCTGGTATGGATTCTTAGTGCAGGAGCAAGACATTTCATAGAAATTTTTCCCATGAGCTTATTAGATGATGAATTAAATTACAATTTGGAGGATCAAATTGGTTAGCATCACAAAAAATACCACATTTAAAGAATATATACTTGAATTTATTTCATCAAATAGCATTTCTCATTGTTTAGAAACTGAAGATGGATTTACTTTAGTAAATGCCAAATTACCTGTAAATTTAACTTTAAACTCAAATGAACCAGAAACAACTCTCGAATTCTCAGAGGTCTCAGGGAAATCTACTACAGTGATACTTAAAGATTTGAGAGCTGTACTAGGGAAGGATCAATTTAGACAACTTTTATATTCTAGTTTAACGGGCGTTCAAATTTTAGTAAGAGGTCCAAACATTGAAAGGTTGGAATCTTTATATGGACTTAGTTCTCTTATTCCACGTGCATGTAGAAGAGTTAAGACTCAAGCAACAGAATATATGGATCCTAACAAATGTAACTTCATTGGTAAGTACATTATTGTTACAAAAACATTAAGGTATAGATATTTTATTAAATGTTCTATAAATAATCACATTAATTTCAGGTGTTGACACGTCAGTAGCTGTTCCTTTACCTTGTGCAAATGTATGTAGATTAGATATTGTTGCTGATGAACACAAAGTTGAAAATTCTAGTTCACATATTGTTAGATGGACAGGAACATTGCCACTAAAGTTACCAACGTTATTAACAAAAATTGAAAAATCACTTGAAAATGAGAAACTTGGAAATTCGACCTTGAAGGCACATTTTGCTGCACTACAAGAAGAATGGGCAAAGTATAATTATATTATGTATTTTATATTTATATTCAATAATATTTCTTAAGTGATAATTGTGAATTTTTATTATAATTGTAGCATTGCCAAAGTAGTTCATGCCATGCGAGGACGTGGTCATAGTGGTGATCTTTCTGGACTTATGCTTAGTTTAGGCGCTGGACCTCATGATAAAAAATTATTAGATACTTGGTCAATGGGGTTGCCACCAAATCCGGCATAATCATTTAATTAATTTATCGTGTTTTATACAATGTAGAATATTGGGTAATATTTAATTTAATATATAAAGTGTATTCTCTCTTATTTGTTCATGCAATATTTATGTATTCAAGGTTGTGCATAATTTTTTATTTATAATATAGTCAACACATAACGAATGTTGATATCAGTATAAAATAAATTATCTTACGTACATCACTTAATAATTAAGATTTGTTATCCAGTTTTATAAAGTCATATAATATCCACATGAAATTTTTTGATAAAATTGATATCAAAATAAACTTTAATGAAGATTTTGTTTAATTTTGATAAGTAATTGCTTATCTTCATAAATAATCAACCCATATCTTATATGTATATATAACCGTAACATACCTTTGATTAAATGCAATTTATTTAATAGGTTGTATTTATAGCGATTTTAATTTTTTCACATTTCAATTTAAATGTTTAAAAAATATCTTGAAAAGGAATATAGCTTCAACATTTTGTGAAATGTTATTTGTTGTGTGTTATAAAAATATTAAAAATCGATAACTTTAAAAAAAAAATTAAATTGTTTAATTGCATTAATATTCCTTTTAGAAATTTTTTTTTTTTAGTGCAAGCAAATTAATTTTGGTGAATATAGTAATATATTAAATTTACTAAAACTACAGTATATTGTTATAAATATCTAATAAAAGCATCTTCTGAAATGGAAATTCAACCGCAACCGACGTATCGTCGCAAGTCATGTATATTCGAAGATTTTAAAAAGTTTAATATTTCTGTACAACGTTTTGAACAACAATATTGTAGTATTTATAAAGCAAGATTAAAAGCATTAAAAGATCACCTTTCGCAAAAAGCGAAAATTAAATGGGGTAGATATTTTTATAAAAATT
This sequence comes from Bombus superbus, assembly GCA_014737385.1. Classification (NCBI taxonomy): domain Eukaryota; kingdom Metazoa; phylum Arthropoda; class Insecta; order Hymenoptera; family Apidae; genus Bombus; species Bombus superbus. The sequence goes on along the minus strand of JACXIK010000025.1, from coordinate 9,862,513 downwards.
ACATTTGTTATCATTTTAGGTTATATTTTTTGATATCTAATATTTTACTGTAGGACATAATAAAATAGTTACTCTTGAACAACTTAGTGAAAGAAACGAAAATGATACTTGTATTATAATAGGCACTTTATACAAACATCAAGAGTTGAAACCATCGTTATTACGCGAACTTAGTGCCGAACTTCAATTGCAGACCCAACCAGCTAGAGCAAATTATGCATCATTTAAGGATATATTGTACTTGGAAGATGAAACATTACGTATTAAATTGATTAATAATCATATAAATATTCAAGATGTAGTTACTGGTATTGTTTGTGCTGTATTGGGACATGAAATAAAGGATGGTGAACTTTCAGTAAATATCTTCTTTTATACAATTTACAAAAATAATTAAAATTACAAAGAAATATATAATGTAATTAAAGTAAAAATTGTAATTTAGATTTAATTTGATATTTTGTTTTTTTGATTTAATTGAGTTTTGTCTCTTTTTTCTCTTTTATGAAATGTATTAATTACAGGTACTAGATTGGTGTTTGCCAGGATGTTGTCCAAAATTATCAATATTTAATCGGCCACTAGAAACCCAAGGAAAGATCTTAATAATTTCAGGTCTAGATCTAGCAAATAATTTACAATCGTTAAGTACAGATTTATTATTTGAATGGATTACTGGAATGATTGGTTGTGAAGAAGTTCATAAAGATGTGGCATCTATTGTGTGTATTATCATAGCAGGTATTTAATGTGTATTAATAATAATAGTATTTACAATAAATAACAATAATATTAACATAGGAAATAGTGTAAGAGGATCTGTGGAGACCCACAATTATAAAAACTATTTTGAGACAAAAGCACATGATGAAGCGATATTTAAAGAGGCTGCAAACATAACACATAAGTTAGACAACTTTCTTCATCCTATCATACAATGTTGCCCCATAATATTAATGCCTGGAGAATTTGATCCAACATGTCATACATTACCTCAACAACCATTTCATCCATGCATTTTGCCACAATGTTTCAGGTAATGTAAAACATATGTGTATATGACAGAATATCATAATATTGTTAATATTCATATTATATAGGTTTAAAAGTTTTTATGGAGTTACTAATCCCTGGATTGGTAGTATAAACTCTCGTATTGTAGCTGGATCCAGTGGTCAACCAATTATAGATATCATGAAAGTTGCTGGACTTGTTGATATTTCACCTTTAATGTGGTTAGAACGTACTTTACTTTGGCGACATTATGCACCAACTGCACCAGATACTGTACCAGCTTATCCATCTAACAAAATTGATCCATTTATTATAACAGAATGTCCTGATATATATTTTGTTGGTAATATGGATAAGTACGATACCAAATTATTTACAGGTAAATATATTTTTTATTAATTTTTATTTTTATGTTTATAGTGAAGAAATAGTCTTGATAAAATGAAATATGTATCCACAGCAGATGAAGGACAAACAATACGATTGATTTGTATTCCAACATTTTCTAAAACACAAACAGGTGTGATAGTTGATTTACAGAATTTAGAAACCTGGCCTATTTCTTTTGCTGTGAATTAATTTATTAAAATATTTAATTGTTTTAAGACAATGACATCAAACAATGCAATATAGTAATATTAGATAATGCAATATATAATAATATATTCATATAAGAAAATAATCAGTTTTCTTAAATAATTTTTTCATAATTTGTATATAGCAAATATATTACTTATTCTCCTAACAAAACGATTTTATTTGTATACCTTTTTCATGTTTCTATGTAATCTTTAGTAATAGAGATGAAAAGAAAAAGAACATGAAAATAAGTACATAAGTAAAATATATCTTTATTTAATTTTTATTTATACATAAATATATGAAAAAACAAATATCATTTAACAAATTATAATATATATTCTATAAACAGTTTGTATTTGATAACATTTATAGTATTCTTAAATGCTTGTACACACATATTATAAGTATTCTTAATTATTATATTAACATTATTTAGTTCAATATATGGAACAATATACCATGCAATTCATAATTTCAAAACCATTTAAATAAAATATTTTACTATAATAATATTAATATTTCTTAATACTACACAACATATATATAGTAAGTACTAGAATATAATACTGCTTCATTTTATGAAAATAATAGTATTCTTTGGCACTGTATCTTCAATAATACTGCTAAAAGATATAAATAAAACTAAATTAAATGAAATTAGAATTGATATGAATTTATTAATTCTTTGATCTATTGCTTAATGAGATATATAAGGGTAAATCTTGAATGAAAAGATTTACATAAAGTAAAATTTAACAGCTTTTTGATATTGCTGTTAATGTAAAATATTTTTTATTATTTCTGAGGCCTGCAGTGTTTTTAGAATTGTTTCTTTACGTGTATGAATAATTATTCCAATAAATATTGATATTTCCTTAACTACAGGATTTTGAAGGAATTGGAATATTCATATTTAGACAAATATTTATGTTCTTAGATGATTCTTGAGATTGAGAAACTTCTGACTGTGGATCTATAGTTTTTTCTTCACTTCTCATTGCACATATCACATCTGTGAGAGCAACTATATAATTTTTTGCCAAAGTTAAAGTTTCAATTTTGGATAATCGTCTTTCCTTTGATACATGTGGAATTACCTCACGTAAAGACTACAAAATACAACTATTTTTTTTCTAGAAATAGATAATTTTTGTTACAAATTATTACAGTTATATCTACCTGAAAAGCATCGTTTAAACTATGCATTCTCATTCTTTCTCTCTCATTATTTTCCAATCTTCTAAGACTTCTTTGTTTAGGTGTTGTCCCTTTAGATGAATTTGATAACATTAATCCAGATTTTTTAGTTTGCTTACTATTCTTGCATACTGTTTTATTAGTCTGTGATTGTTGTTTAGGCCATTTTCCCTCCCAGTTATTCCCATTCATCACTTTGGATGTCATTCAGAAATGTCCTCCTTAAAAATATCATATAATATTTATAGCATAAAGTCATATTTCGATTAATTATTTTTTATTATTCCTTGTTAATGTTAAATAATTTAAATATTTAATTATAAAAATTATTTCACAAACAATATTTCAAGGTCAATGTATAGATAAATAAATATCCTTACTTTTATAAAAAAGAATAATATTTTCAGTATACAAATTAAATAAAAAATTGTAATATAGAAAAGTAAGATTGAAATGTTATTTATATACTTACAAGTAAGATACTTTGTTTCACTATTAACAAATTAATGGAGAAATAAAGTATAAGGATAATGAATATATCTGAATTTGTTAATATTCTTGAAGCGCGAGTGTCTCGTTACGCTTTTCTTCGATATATTTGTAAGCAAAACAAGATTACAGTTATCTTATATTATATGGTACATTTTCAAATATTTGAATCAACTGTACACTGCCGCGTGTACTTGTTGAGCCACGTTGGAATGACGACTGACGTCGCGATACCGGGGTGCGGCTGAAACAGCCTTCCACCCCCGGGAACTATACGATCTACCCTGTGACCTTTTCTTAATAACTTTTTAGTAAAACCTTGTTTGTTTCTCATAAATTTTCATTTGTGTATATACAATTAATTGATGATATAATATTTATTTGAAAATAATTCTGTTCTAAGTTACTTGTAATAGCGCAGCGTTAACAAAAGTAAAAATTAAATAATATTCTGCGAAATTGTAATTTTTTATTTACAATGTGACGCATAGATTATAAACTATAATTTTATGAAAATATGTGTAATAGGATGTAGTAAAGTTAAATATAAATCTTTTAATAATTTGTAAATTCTAGGATAGAAAAATTTGGGCAATGTGTAAAAATTATATTTGTGATATACACCTATTACACACATTCATAAAAGATTCTATATAGATGTGCGGCTACAGGTGGGCGTATGACGTAATTCGCCCACGCGGACATTTCTACAATCACACTACTACTGATGAAGGTAGCGTGAAATACAGTTAAACATATCATATATGTTTGTTACATGTAATATATTAAATGTAAATTTTGTTGTATGTAAAATAAAATATATTAAAAACTAAATAATAAATAATCATTACCTTTGATACTAAATTTATAATAAATTCATATCAGGCCATAAAGCGTTTATAAATTATTAAAGTCTTAACAATATTACTAACCATTTTTTGAATGATACTTAAAAGATAAAACTTTTAACGATATTAAGTTAAATATAAATTAATCTTTATTATTTATGTTTTATCTTTACATTTACCACAACAAGTGTTAGTTTGTTTTTCTAATTCAGATTCTTTGTAATTAGGAGTCCATGGTCCAAGACTAGCTGAAGCATAAAAATCCATAGGATATGGTTTTTCATTATTAAAATCTATCATTTTTAAAGCAGCAGCTCCTTCATATGGTGTGAGAAAAGGTTTTTCAAAAGCTGTTCCCCAATCTATACTTAATCGTGGACATGCAATCTGTAATATGGGAACCATATAATATACATTCGTCATAATTATGAAAATATAATCAAGAGAACAAATTTTGTAAATATAAATAACCTGTATAAAAGCATCAACGCCTTTAAATAATTTAATTTTATCTGGAAATATTTCTGAGAGCAATATAATAACATTTTTTTTGCCCAATAAATTAATTCTAGTTTCCAAATTTTTCAAAACATTAAGATTTCCTTGTCTTCCTAAAGTACCAAGTATTAATCCAAATCTTCCAGTCTCTTTTGCATGTTCAATTGCTGCTAATCTAGCCTTTAGCATTTGTTCATGATCATAAAATTCTTCTGTCAATTTCTTCTCATAGGGATCATATCGAAATGCCCTTAATTTTGGATTAGCAATCATTGCTGCTTCTAAGTGAAACCTACCATCTCCTACATAGATAACTACATCAGCACATCGAATCTGTGGTGCTGTACAACCTAAAATCTTTAAGCAATAATGTGATTTTTTTATAAATTACAATACACACAAAAGGACATATAATTTGAGTCTAGCCTAATAAGATATACAAATATCAATACCTCGCCAGGACTTAATGGTTTACTTTGTGGAGTAGATACTTCATAACCATTTTTTCTCATTTCCATTGCAATTGCTTGTAATGTGCCAGCAAATTGTATAGTACTTACAAGCCCAATTTTTGTTGTAATTGATAATGTAGCTTGTAAGCATTCAATACAATGTGAAGTATCAATTCTTATATTAACAAAAATATAAAGTACTTTAATACCAACAGTTTGATCAATTGGTATTAAGCAAGAATGACCATAATGAATTAAAAAATCTGCACCTAATGCTTTTGCAGTATAATCATCTATACAACATGCTCCTGTATCGATTATAATAGTTTTTACTTGGAATTACATATACTTATACAACATATATTTAAATTATGTATTTTAATAATTAGAAAGTACATAGAAAATCTACAATCAAATAATCTTTTTATTATTACACAACAATAAAATTCTTTACCATAAGTAACATCTCCCATTATAATAGTTTCTGCATCTGTAAAGTCTTCAATAATATCAGCTATAGTTGTAGCATACATTAAAAGTCCTTCAGGCATTTGTAATGCAACTCTTTTAGCTTTTACTTCCTTAATTCTCCATACTGATTTGTGTATTTCAAAATTGTAATTACAGGGTAACGCAGCAATTGCTGCATTTAACAGTGGATCATTTAAGATTTCTTCAGGTATTTTATTTATTTTAACTGGAGCTTTAAATACCTTACGAACAGGTTTTGCTTTAATTATCACAACAGAATCACATTTTTCGTTCATGATTGCAATTCTTTTCAATAATTTTATTAACCCTAAAATTTATATCTACGTTTCTGTTAAAAATTTTTTAATACAAGGGTATATTATATAAATATGATTCATTTATTTCATGTATAACATATAGAATTCATACTGTACAATTTTATTCTTTATTCATTTCGGTACAAATTTACGCTACCTATTATTAAAATTTTATTTTTATCCAAAAACTAAAACCGAAAGGTTATAAACTACCCTAACCTTTTAAATTGAACGAACCTGCAGTAAACTTAGACGTGACAGTTGATAACGACGCCCCCTACTTTAAATGTACGTTTTATGAATAAAAATATTTTGTCTTTTCCAATTCGCAACAAAAGAAAATAGAAGTTTTATAAAAATAATATAATAATAATAATAATTACTATTATTCGGAATACTAAATAATATTATATTTCATGTTTTCATAACTACTTACTCCAAAACAAATTATTAGCTTTTTGCGCTCGAGAGTCACTCGGCTCTCAGTCACCACGGCATTCCGTGTGGCAACTCGAGTGGAGAACGACAGTCACCGATCCCCGACTATGCTCGATTTCGAGCTCTCCGAATTATGAGAGCACAGTATTGGTTCGTAAATAGATTCTTTAGCTCTTTATATTGTTTGTTAAGAAGTGTGAAGTGTTACACTTTAAGATGCAATTATAAATTACATCAAGTTCATGGACGGCGTTGATTGCGCTGATCAACCGCGAGATCGAGCTTCGATGTCGACTACTAATTGTGATGAAATTTGGTTAAATGGAAAGCTCCATATATTTTAACAGGAACAAAAAAGGGTTGTAAGGTGTGTTCTTATCGAAATAAAACAGGAGAAAGACAAAAAAGAACTTATTATTGCGATACTTGTCCCGATAAGCCAAGGAAAAAATATTAAAAAATGATATGTTTAAAAATGTAAATATATATAGATTATTAAAATATAATACTTTTTAGGTCAATTTTTGTATAAAATCATTTTATGTTACCTATAAGACACTCGTTATATACGCGCAGAACCATCTCGAGTTGCTGCTCCGGTCGACTGGAAAGGTCATCGGGCGCAAAGGGTTAATGAATATGTTATTTATATAACTATTATAAAACTTATTATTTTTATATATTACTAAATTCTACATATTTTGATATAAATTTTTAATTTCCTTTAATAAAATTATAATAAATTTTTCATTATATCAGAAAAAAATGTTTTTAAGGTCCCACCGAGATTTGAACTCGGATCGCTGGATTCAAAGTCCAGAGTGCTAACCATTACACCATGGGACCAGTTGTACTAAACGTTTTTATTTTTTAAGATTTTACTGTGTAATTAATTATTTTAATATCTATAAATATATTAATTTATATGATTTTTCTTTAGCTGTTTGTTGTACTAACAATTAAAGGATTGTAAATTATGCTTTATTATACGTACTACATTGTATTATGAGAAATATAATGGTTTATTATAGATATTATACTTATTATTGTTGCCTCTTATACTGTTATGTATATATATAGTTCAATTTATAAATTCTTGTAATTGTATACAGTTGTCATAATACAACACATAATCTTTCTAATTAGCAGTTTATGAATTTTTTATAAAAACTTGTAATTACAAAACTCTTTGTAGTTATATTTATCTTCATTAAACATTTTTTATGAGATATATATATACATAAGTTTGCTTACATAAAAATCTTGTATGTCAAGAATGATAAAAAAATAGTAAGAAAAAGAATAAGAGAAAACATCCAATACTGTAACATAGTAGAATTATTTTAAATTTATTTTTGTAATAGAACATATGAATAACATTTTATTTACAAATAATATTAATTTTAGTAAAGAAATATTTGGGAAAAGAATAAAAAAGAATAAGGTATTATTTCTGTAGAAATATTTTTTATTTATTCAGTAGCATTAATCGTGTACTCATTATATTATTTATATTTATTACATTAGATTAGATTATACATATAATCTTTACACCTAATATTACAGGTATAATTTTTGCAAAATTTTGTTATTTTTTTAATTACGATCAAATGAATCATTATATGTTGTATTTATAATTACCATCAAATACAACATGATATATATATAAGTATGTTGTATTTAATTACCATTAAATCTATCATGTACATTATATGTACATGTGCTACAACATATGTATGATAGTAGACATAAAAAAGGATTATTCATTCGTTGTTACAATTTATTAAATAGTCAAACATACACATAATATTGCACTAATCAAAATGTTACAACTTAGAACGATAGAACGATCGTCTGTCTAGTCAGAATAGGTATACATTCATATTAGTGTGTAGCATTGGAGATAGAAAGAGAGCAATAAAGCAATAGATAGAATAGAGGGGCAAGAATAGAACTGGGTTTGGCAAGCGTGGTGAATTTACACCTACCTTTTAACCGGACCGTGGCCGATTGTATTGTATTCGATTTACGATACGTATCATGCTTGGCCCAGGTGGTTTCCCTAAAAAAAGTGTATTTCTATTTTACATACTATTGCAACACTTCACCATCGCTGTGACAAAGTTATTTAACAGCATTCTATATCGAAGCTAGTTTCCAATAGATTGTAGACATCAAAAATATGAGATTACAGATAGTTGTGATATGTGTGTCGTAAAATTAGAACGTGTTACGATCTACTAGATTTTCTCAGCTTTTGCAGTCATGCATTTCTTCTAGAAGTAATACATTTTTTAAGAATGACTTAAATAGATCGCGATCACACCATTGAAGAGTTTCAATGCGCGATGCTGAATATCATATTATGTTGGATATGTTGGCTGTTTTGGGCGGGTCTTCCGACACTTACAGCCTATCCTGTATCATCTTCTATACGGACAGGTATGTTAATTGCATATTTGAATATTTATTTTGATAACATGCTGCTAGTGAGAGGTTATTTTGCTTATAATAGATTTGCCATACTCCTATGCCTCATCAAAATGGGAACGATACTGGATACAGTATACCCTTGGTCTTTTAAGCGTTACTGCTACAGCATTTACTTTAGTTGGCTGTCTTTGTTGTCGAAGACCTAGGAGACCTAAAGGATTTCAGGTAATTTGTCGTCATTTATTATGTTATATATAACAAATGAAATTCCTTACCGAGGTTATTTATTGTCTAAGAATAATGAGTTATATATTACTAATTGTAGGACAAAACAGGAAAGTGCAATCAGGTAAAATTAATGCTACAAATTTTTTGAATGACAAAATTTAAATATAGTTTTATTAGAAAATCATATTAAGAATCAGCAAGAGTTGTAATTAATCCCTTTTGTTTAAGTATTTAAAGCATGATAGCAATGTGAATTTGAACAAAAGATTTTTTTAATATTACATGCTATTTCTTTATTCTACATGTTCAGATATATTATTAATCATAAAATTATAAAAGTTCATATAATTCTTATAAAAGCTTTCTATTTATGAATGTAGAAAAAATCATTAATATTCATTACATTTAAATGTATCATAAAACAATCATGTTATTTCATATATAAAAAAGTAATAAATGTATCATGTCTGTTATTTTTCTTTCAATATTTAGATATAGCTGCATGTGTATTATTTGCAAGTAATTGTAGTATATAATATAATTAAATATATTTTAATTTTTTATGAAAAGATTTAGAAAATATAATTGTGGTTTTATGTTATAGGAGTTCAAAGATGGGAACAATATTGGTCAGGAATCAGTATTTGAACATTCTCTCGAAGGTCTGGAATTGAATGTTCCACATGTGTTAGTTACTTCAGAAAGAGTACAGTTTGAACCTTTGCCTGTAGAACATATTATATCTGGACCTAGAAATGCTTCAAAACCTAAACCATTACCTTTATCAACGTCTTTTTTTGAAGAACATGATTCTGATTCTAATACACTCCCAGAACATTGTCACGAGTGGTTTGATGCACAGGACTTATGTGTACCCAGAGAAAAATTGAAGTATTTAAGAGAGATAGGTCATGGTTGGTTTGGAAAAGTTGTTGAAGGTCGTGCAGATTTAGAAGGACACAGGAGGACTTCTAAAAATGGTGGTGTTATTGTGAGAATTCTTACAGAAGAAGCTACTATGAAGGAAAAAGCCTGGTTTCTTGGAGAGGCTACTCCATATTTGAAGCTACATCATCAAAATATCTTAACTTTATTAGGATTTTGTTTAGAAACTGATCCGTATCTATTACTATTTGAGTCATGTTCAGTAGGTGATCTCAAAGGTTTTTTATTATCAAATCATGATACAAAATCTCAAGAAGCACTTAATAAAGAAAACATCCCAATTCGGATGGCTCTGGATATTGCTGCTGGATTGAAACATATGCATAGTCATGGATTTGTACATACAGATTTATCTGCCAGAAATTGTTTAGTGGCATCAGACTTATCAGCAAAATTAGGAGATTATGGAACTGGCGTAGAGAAATATCCTGAAGATTATTATGTAGTTGGAGATCGTGCATTACCTATTAGATGGTCAGCACCAGAAAGTGTAGAATGTACTGATACTACTATTGAAACTAGAGAAATTACATCTCAAGCAAATATGTGGAGTTATGCTATCTTTCTTTGGGAAATTATTACATGGGGAAATAGACCATACCACGATAAAAGTGATGAACAAGTAATTCAAATGCTCTTACCTTTAAGAACTGATCTTTTATCAAATGGTATACAAGTATTGCAAACATACCTAGAAAATTGTCCATCAAATATATATCAAGCAATTCATTTATGTTTGAATTTAAATCCACAGAAAAGACCAAATTTGGATGAAGTAAAGCAACTTCTTTTGAATGAATATACAGAATATTTGGATTTTGAACAAAGGTGGGAGAATTTACGAGTTAATACTAAACATGTTCGAAGTGCTAGTTTACAAGATCTTCGAGGAAGTATAGATTCAGATTATTGGACCACTATTGTTGATGATACACCACGACAGTCATCATTTCGGCTCGGACCTGGTGAACTAGTGAAAAATGTACCAAATTTTAAAAATATTATTCATCATGAATCTAGTTCTGAAACTGAAGAAGAAAGTTGGAAAGGACGAATTGAACAAGGAGTTTATACTGAAAAAGTAAAACAAAAATCTAAATCTGTTACTGATTTAATGGTACTTGTACATATCGATTTTGATTCTGATGCAGAATTATCAATAGGAGCTCAAATGTCAGAAAAATATGGGAAAAAGAAATTGCCCGCTACCGGCAGTGATAGCGATCTTAGGCATAGCATTCGTACAGATGAATTTGACGAAGCGTTAAGAAAATTACGGGATCCTTTGCCAAATAATACTTGTAATAAAATCAGGATGTTAGACATTTCAGAAAGACCAAAATTACTGACATTAACTATGGATCAAACTCAAACTCCGATTTTAAGATTATCTTTAAATGATCAAGCTTCTGACACTAGATCTGTTGCAAGTGCAAATACAGAAGCATGCAGTGAAAAACACGTATTAAGACTTCTATCAAAAGGGGATCCTAATCTTCCTCTTCTACGTTATGTACCTGATGATACACCTTCTTGTGAAATGTTAGAAGAAAACAATAAATCTCAATTTAATGATTCATTTAAGTATGAAAACAGCAACAATACTTGTTTTCCTAATAATTTCTCAGTTAGTTTTGGGACTGGTGAAAGCAATTTAGTTGATGTTGCACTTTGGAATCATGCATTAGATTCTGCTTTAGAAAAGAAAGTACCTGGTTTCTTGGATGAAGGTGAATTTAATGAATATATAGAATCTTCATCTAAACAAGAAAATAATACCACACCAAAATTAACTGTAACTATTGAATCTACACCAGATACTTTACAATCTCAGAAACACTCTATGTATAATGCAAGTGATAAATTTTCTAATGAAGAAGATATAGACATAAACCGAAGATGTTTACCAAATGAAGATGAAGAAGAAAGAAAACAATTATCTACACCTGATGATGAGCAAAGTTCTGATTCTGGATTTAGAGATAAAGAATCCTGTGAAGAAGAAGAGAATGTTTATGCTTTAATTCCTTCCACCTCTAATGATACTACAGTGAATGTACCATGTACTGAAGAAGAACAGTTACAAATTTTATTTGAACTTGATACTATTCTTGATGCAGAATACTATGCAACACTTCCTGATTGCGGAAAAATGACAGAAAACTTAACTTCAATTAATTATGCAGAAAATAAAATTCTTTGTACAAATGAAGATGAATCTGATTCTATTCATACTATAGATACTGTAGTTGAAATAGAGAATAATGAAAACTGTACTCCTAATATTAGTTTAGTAGAAACTGACATAAAATTAGTATCAGAAGATAAACAAAAAATACAGGCAGAAAATGTAATTGATATTAAGAAAAATATGGAATTAAAACATTCAAGTGATACCAATTTTTCTTCCCAAGAAACAGATTTGGAACAACATAATATACAAACAGATATTAAGTATTTCAAAGAACAAGGTGAATTAAAACAATATTTACAAAATAAAGACGAAAATGAAATTAAGATTAAAAATAGAAATGAAATTGAAATTAATAATGACAATGATAATATAATTATTAATGCAAATGAACATGAGAATGAAAATAAAATTGAAAATGAAAGCAAATATGAAAATGATATTAAAAATAGAGAAGAAAATGAAAATGTAAGTTCAAATAAATTTGAAGATGAAAATGATAAGGGAAATAAAAATCAAATTGAAAGTAAAAATTATAAAGAAAATGAAAATAGAAATAAACATGAAAATAATATTGAAAATAATGATGAAAGAGAAATTAGAAATAAAATTGAAAATGAAAAAGAAATAGAAAAGATATATGAAAGTGAAAATGAAAAAGAAATAGGGAAAACAAATGAAAATGAAATTGAAGATGAAGATAGTTCTACAATGAGTTTACGTAGTGATAATTCTTATGTATCATTTGATATAGAAGAAGAGTTTGTAACAGCAATTCGAAATGAACTTAGGGAGAAATTACCTTGTGCTCAGATGTCTGTTATAGAACCGTTAGAAGCTCATGATGATGATAATCCATCTATATCTAGTGATATAGATAGTAAACATTGGGACGATGATGATAGTGAAGAATCTTCTAATCAAGGTAGTGGAGGAGTGGGTATTTCAATAAGGTACCGTTTTATTTTCCAACAATATAATATAAGATTATTTAATAATGATTATAATTTATTTATTATCTAAAACCAAACTTAAAAGTTTATTATTATATTTAGGTATAATGTATATGATTCACCACTTAGTCCAATCCAAGAAGAACGTGAAAGTACTCTTACCTCGGAGTCTTTAATATCAAATTCTAGGGACACATCAATCGCTTCAAAAGAATCTGCTACTTCAGATGATGTATTATTAGTTGATACTCGAACGAATAAAATGATTTTGTTAGAAGGATTAGGAGAAAAACTACAAGATGATGAACGAGATACAACCAATGGTGATTTATCTGAAGAAGAAAATCTGGATTATAATTGTTCGGTAGTTCGTTCTCGTGATGATAAGTCGCATATTATGATTGCGAGTGGTGGAGCACCTTTACCAAGTCCAGAGGAGGAATCTAAATGGCAACAATTACCTCCATCTTTTCCATTGCCATTACCTTTACCATTAGAAGATGATTTAATGTCAACAAGTTTTGGAACAGAGCATGAGTGGGGTAGTCAGGATGAAGATGATGAAGAAGAAGAGGAGGAAGATGACGAAGAAGAGGATGAAAATAATAGCTCTAGTTCTGGAGAATTTGTATGGAAAGTAAGTGCATTATAAATAAATAGTCAAATATATATGAATTTACTTCTTATATATGTAATAATTTCATATTATTTTCCAGAGGTATAATGAACCGCATGTTGAACAAATGCAAATTCGAAGTTGTTTAAGTAATAATGAAGGAGAAATACTAGATGCTGATGTCGAGGATGAAATGGATGCAGAAGAAGAAGGAGAGGATGAAGAGGAAGAAGGTGGAGGAGAAGGAGGAGAAGATGAAGAAGAGGAAGAAGAAGAATTTACACCATCAGCTTGGAATGCAACGTTAGCGCCTCATCGTTCTGCATTAAGATCTCCAGATAAAACATTAAAATCTAGTGTAAGTTTTATAACGCTTTTACTATACATTTGTTTAGATATAATGTAAATATTTATATCTTCCTATATTTGTTTTTGCTGCCAGGATGAATCGGTAGGTATTCCTTATTTAGCAATATTTTCTTTATATGTATATTACATATATTAGATTACATTTATATAATGTAATATAAATTTTATTAGATTTATAATGTATGGTTTATTCAGGATCAAAAAAAGAGTGTGTGGTTTAAGAAACAGCGCTATCACTGTGTATACGAATACCCAAAGGAAACACTGACTACAGAAACTCAAGGAGAACCAACCACTACTTGGGAGCCAACTTCATATAGTGGTAAATTTTAAATATCTTAAAGTACAAATAAGTTATATTAGAAATTGGAAATTCATATATAAGGAAATAATAGAAAAATTATTTATGACATATATAATTTTTTTTTTTATTTTAGATTGGGAAGAAATGATAGATGAACCACGATTAGATCTGTATCCCCTTGATTATGATGATACCAATCATACCGGTACGGTCTAGTATTATATGCATTATATATATGCTTTATATATATATACTTATGTGAAATATTTATGAATTTATATTTTACCTTATATCATCAAACTTATTTTGGTTATAGGACATGAAGAGTTTTTTGTGAGCAGTTCAAATCGTCCGTTTCAATTTCAAACTAGCGAGAGTAAATATGTTAGTCAATTCTTTCCTGGTGCGTCTACGTCAGTGATTGAAGAACGAGATGAAATAGATGGTGATGAACAAGGAGTATCACAAAATGGAATAGACTTGTTAAATGATTGTAGTCAAAGTCAACAATATCAATTAGGAGAATTAAGGCATACTAGAGATCGTTTAAAATTGAATTTATCTACAACTGGCTCACCCTTTGTTTCTATTAAACAAACAAAAGAGGATAATGTAGAACAGTTGCATGATAAAGAAAACATGTCAGAATTCTTGCAAAGTATAGACTTTACACAGGACCAACATATTCTATCAAACTCCTTGAATTACAATACGTTACCAACGGTGCCTCCCAAAGACATTCAACAAAAAAAGAGTCTTGATCCGACTTCTTCAAAAAGTGCCCAATGTGATAGTCAAGAAAAAATTGAACCTATTGACAAGTGTAGTGTTTTGACTCAGAATTAATGTGTTTCGAAGACGATAGTAAAATGTTAAAAGAAATAATTTAGCTGAAGTCCGTCCGAACTAATTTCGTTGCAAAAGTATAGTGATTACTCAACGATTTCACTATTAAATGAATCTCGAATTATTGTACATAAGATGTAGCAAATTTTTATTGTGGCTGAGATTCAATCGATTGTCTATAGTATTATATTAAATTTTTGTTTGTTGTATAGAAACATTAACATAGATAGAGCTTAATACTGATATAATTTTTGATACAATTAGCTTCATGTGACGATAAAGAAACGTAAATATTAATTGAATCAAATAGCAGACAATCGATTTTTAAAAGCTACATCAAAACTAACGAATAATTTCATTTTATATTTGTAAATATTTATTAGAAGTTGTTCAGTACGTAATCGTTATGAGAGAAGTAGAATTTGTGTAAGTTAATGTTATTACTTTCATTGATGATATATGATAATTATTCATATTGATTTTTAATTATTGTTGCCTTTAAATACGATATCTTTCTTGGTATTATATTGAAATTATATTAGTAGAAAACAGCTCTCTACTTTAAAAGTATTATAGTGTCAATCGAGGGACGGTACTATAATTAAGTTTCAACCCTTAGCTAAATGTGTACAGTAATTGATTCACGAATAATTTTTTTTAAATGTACGTTGTACTGTTATTTTTACTAGAACTGTGATGGGCACAATTTGTGCACTTTTATTTCAGTTAATTTGATGAATCAAATTAGTAAAACTGCAGATGAAGTAGCACAGAAAATATGCTGCCGTACTTTCCTGCATACTATTTTCCATACTTTTAAATATTTTTGAGCACCTCTCATAGCTTTTTTAACAATTTTTAATATTTAGATAATTTTTTACAGAAGAATAATATTGCGCGAGACGTAAGTGCACAATAAAAAGATTGTTTATTATGAATATGATATTAACTATTAAATTCGCAATATGCAAGTATTTATTTGAATATAAAAATGAAAAACAACAAAGATATGTTAGTAATTGTTAATTATTAATATTATACAATTTTTGCAAAAATATCTTCCAAAGTTTCCAATATTGCTACAATAAAAGTAAATCATAACATAGTGGCAAAATAGATTAGATTAATAAAAGATATTAAAAAATACAAATAATATCAATATACTTCATATTTGCACCGATATATAATTTCATTAACATATGTGAAATCGAAAACGTACATGTTATAACTACTATTAATAGCACTGCGATTATTATGCAGTTTTACTACCATTACAATTACTATTACTATTATCACTATTGATAATGCTAACTCCATGCTCATTATAATACATAGGATATTAATAGAGAACAATTAATATATTGTTATACAAAGCAGACATTGATTTAAACAGAATATGTGTTTCATTGTTATTATTTCCTATACCGTTATAGCATACACATTTATATAAGAAATATTTTAGTTTCATGCATTTTGATTAACTTCACTAATTTTAGTTTATTTCTGCAAAAAATCATAAAAATTTAATATAGTATTGGATAAAATACAGATGATATAATTAATTTGCTCAAGTTCCAAAACAGATAAAGAACATTTAAAATTTTATTATAAATATTTTGCTTATAGCAATTATTTTTATAAAATGTTTGTATAATATTATTTTATGTTTGTACATTATTAAAAGTTTATATATGACGTTGACGATTACGCCATAAAATAATAAGTCCTTGATAATCTGCAGATGCAAGAAGAGATTCATCATAATTAAAAGATAAAGCAATTGTCGGTGTTGCGTGACCTTCAAGTCGGTTAATTTTTGCTGCTTTGCCTTTTCTTGCTGAATCCAATAAATGTATTGTACCATCTTCAGAACCAGTGGCTATTAAACATGTTTCCATTTGTGGGCAAAAAGTGGACCTCACAAGGTATTGTCTGTTAACGAATTTATGAATTACATTTTATTTGTTATAATTTTATACATTTTTCGTATTAAAGAAATGTTTATGCTTGTAATAATATTCAAAGAACTTACTTGTGTTTTATTGGATATTTTGTCCACAGAGATAAAGAACCTTGATTGTCAATAATATGGTACAATAATACTACATTACAAGCACTGCTCACTAGAAGTGCTGGCCATGGAGCATCTTTTGAAAGCCATGAACGCCAAGAAAGGCTACTTATCATTCCACCAATTTCTTGTACTCTCTTTAATTTCGTTAATCGTCCTGATCCTAATTCCAATTGAAATGACATAATAACTCCTCTATCATTTCCAACCCATATCACCGAACCACCACTACCCTCACAAGTTAATGACAAAATCTGAAATAGAATATTTTTTTTATTTAATATTATTTTTTAACTAAATTTTTAAAGAGTGAGAACAAACAATATCCTCACAGAACTCATAAATAAAAAATTGTAATAAAAAGTTAAGAAAATGGTAGGTTATTATGAGAATTAAAATGAATTAAAATTAATTTTATCATAAACATTTATCATTAAGAAAGATTAAAGAATACAAACTTTTCCACCAATTTTGCAAGATCCATTGCGAGTATATATACCAGTAGATATATTCAAAATCTGTACTAGTCCTTGAGAATTACCAGCAACAATCAAATTATTATTTATGGGTATAAACCCACAGCATAAAACTTCTGCTCGCTGTTGATCATTAACCACTCGTAAACAAGTTGGATTATTTTCTGGATTCAGGACATTCCAAAGTCTTATTGTACCATCTAGAGAAGATGAAACTATAAGATCATTACTAATGCTCCAGTCTAATGCAGTAACACCTTTTTTATGACCTTCCAATAAAGCTATCACTTTTGGAGGAGTACTGATAGCATCACATATCGATAATAATCCATCTAATGATGCACAACATAGCTTTGATCTATCATTATTTGCAAACTTAAGCATCATTATAGGTGCATTGTGTTGATCAAAAACATGGTGCATTCCATCAAAGGCAAAACTTTCTGCAATTGATTTTCGTTGTATATTATAAAATTTTGTTTTAATTTCAGATTTCTCTTCTTCAGTTGTATAACTACTAAAACTATTTTGTTCTAAGTTTTCCCCATATCGCAGAAATAACAGTTTTGCTCTTAGTTTTATATAATTTTCTCTAATTTTTGGATCTTTACTAAGCTTCTCTTTTAACAGTTGATTTCTACGACGAATATAAAGCATTCCTGTAATTATTTTACATTAATCATTTGTAAATCTTAATGTGTTGCAATGTATTGGATTATAAATATACATATACAAACCTAAAGTAGGTAATTTATTTACACGTTGTGCATTGTATTTAGCATCAAGAGCAAAAACTTGTTGATGCCACATTGTAACAATTCTATATATTATACAAATCAAATAATATCAAGTACTGATTTGTTAAAATAAATATAGTATTACCTAAAATAAAACGCTACACAAACATGGACATTTAACCTATTAAATAATTTATGTGTTGTAAAAAGATATATAATATAAATGTTTAAAAATGTTTTTATTTATTATTATTTCGTACATTTTTCTTTCTTTTTTGGTTTAGTCATAGCTTGGAGCAAAACACATGTATTGTGCTAATTTTCTTACGTCTATTGACGTTAATAACATTTTTTTGAAACATTTCATTAACCCGTACGTTCTCACTTGTGGTATATTAAAAATTTATATAAACGTAATTAATAAGAATTTTAAGTATATTGTCCTTAAAAATGTTAGATAGAATCACTATCATTCATTTTTGTTCTTCGTTACAAAATAGGCACGATATACTTATGTATATAGATTTGTACATACATACATATGTTACATAAAGTACCTGTATATAAAAATATACATGTGTGCATATATATTTAAATTACACTTTTATATTAAATCATTTGAATTTTATCTTTATTATATAAATTTTTTAACAGTATTATATTGTTTTTTAAATGTTAAATTGCTAAAATTTATATATTTAAAATGTATTTATATGCAGTCACGTTCCGTTAACAAGTAAATAATAAAATTAAGAATCAATAAATGATAATATTTATAAAAAAACCAAGCTGATTTTTCAAATCTAGTTTTAATTAACAAATAAGTAAAGATCTTAAATATCTATAAAAATTAATTACTTTTTAGTGAATATATGTTTCTGTATTTTAAATAGTTACTCTTCATTTAGACAAATAAAAACTGTTTAAAAAATTATATAGTACTGGTTGAATTAAGGTATTTTACACAATAATTATATATATGTATGAATGTTACTGGTTTTTTTTTTAATACCTTTATTCTCAGATATCCATATTTATACACAATAGTGGTGGCTATTTTTTTAATAATTATATAATAGCAGTAATGATGCAATGAATTTTGCATCCTTCGATAGATTATTACTTGACAAAAATACAAAAATTATTAATGTTTGATAATTGTTATAATGAACTCTTTGATTTAAATGTTTACGTTTCGTTTACATTCTTTCATTTTGTAGAATATTTTGTATCTTTCTCTATCTTTCATTATACATTACATTTAATATTCGTGCCCCTAATTTTTCGTGCATGCACGTAAGATTGGAAATATTTAGAAATTTATATTAAAAAAACAAAAACAGAAAAAATAATTGATTTTTTCAATTATCATACCAATCCCTTGAATGTTTATATGAGTGGATTTATATAAATACGCGTATTTTGAATGCGTGAAGATGTTCCAAAAATGTTTTATATGAACTTATTAATTTGTTAAAATGTTTATATAATTAACATAAACGCTCTAAATATACTTTCGATTTTAGGTGACTGATATAAGTACTATAATGTAAAGATAAAGCAATCAAAAACAATTTTTTTATATATTATAAGATAAATATATATGAAATATTTACTTAAAGCACTAATTGCGAAACGTTAATTGAATTGCATATTTGTAATAAATAATGTATCTTAAAGAGAAATTCCTTTACAAAAATAAGATGGTTAATATGTAAATTTGAGTTTGTTAGATTGAAAATAAAAGTAATATTTAAGTCAATTTGAAAGCATTTTAATGATAACATATTTAGCAACCATTTAAAATCATACGTATATTTGTAAAGTTTTCTTTATATAGCACAATATTTTAAAGTTATTAAGTCATTAGTGTTACACAGTAAAGTTTCGTTATCCTGTATAGTCAGGATGATCGAATAATCCGTATCCGGGAATGATTTTGTCGATAAAATCGATCATTTTGTTTCTCGGTAATTAATGGTTACAGATTTACATTTTCTTTGTTCTTCTAAAGAGAACTATTCTACACTTGGTCTCCCATGATTTTCAAACATATCCTATCCATATCGATGTTATTCAATTTTGTATATATTTATATATATATGTATAATGCAATTGCTAACAAGATTTTACTTACAATTATGTACTTCTTTTTCGTATCAGTGGTACTCGGAATAGTTTTGCGATAAAACAATTTATTCTCAAAGTATAATACATGCTAGGTCGTAAGAATTTCAACAGCATCTCGTGAAAATACTTTACTCATATCTTTGTTTACTCTTAATGACAGGAATTATTTGTAATGATTGCTATCCACAATGCAAAATTGTAATGTATGCTTTCTAAAATGACTTGTGTTAATGTATTACTTTACTCCTTTTCGTCTGATTTTGTTATAACTGTACAATATGTTTCTAATCAGCATAAATAATGTAATAGTACGAATATTGTTTTATCAGACGGAATCGACAATTACATTTTCCTCTTTATTATAATCTAATTAAAACGATACAGGTCATTGTGAATACTTATTAGCGGTACACTAACATCGACATTTGTTTTTTATTACATTCGTTGAAAACTTATATTAGTATCAAATTAAAAAATGCAAACAGTGCGGGTTGTTCTCGTTTATGTACGTATTTGTAATAAGCGTGTAATGTTCAACATAAATTTATTCAACATTCAATACTCAATACTTTGATCAACTAAAATTCATTTTTATTTATGTATTAACAAATATTACAGTTTTTAAGCAGATCCTAGAAATGAGTACGAATTAAAAGCAAAAAGTAAAAAAGAAATTGAAGAACTTACGACGTAGCCACATAAGATTATTATTTAGACTATACATTTTGTAAACATCAAATAGAATGTCATAATATGTGTCTTATTTTTCTTCTATATCCGAAGAACTTCCTTACATAATAAGTTTCAAAAATGTAGTTTTAAAGCTGGTGTAACTATTCCATAATAATTACAAATAATTTGTTGACAAATTAATCTTTTTATCTGTTTTCAGATATATTGCATTTGTATAATGCAATTATTGATCCAAAAATTATTTGGATCTCTTTGAAAACTATAAATCTGAAGAGGGCAAACAATACTCTGCAAACAAAAACTTTAAAATTGTTATTAAACTAAAGCATCAACTATTATTTCCTAGAAGATAAATTACATGGATGATATAGAGTAATTAGTAAAAGTTAATATATGAATAAGGGTAAGGTAATGTACGTTTTAGATAATACAACTTACAGTATGAAAGGATTGTAAAAAGTTAATATGAGAAATTCCTGCAAAAAGCAGATGTTTGAACTCTATTATTTGAATTTTATTCAAGGCACCACAAGAAAATTACTGAATTCTGCTTGTTTTTCTTAGTACTTTGTGGCACTATCTAATCTGCAACGCCGCTTTTATAAACATAAGATATATTAAATAAGTACCGCTCTCATTTTGAAATCAACGTCCTTTGAAAACATGGTATGACGGTATCTTCTTTTTGGTTTAATAGCTTTTTGTTAATAAAATATAACGTTCATAAAATTCTGGTAACTAAAAGAAATGCAAGGCGACCAAATCAAATATATCTATATATGGGTGCGCGCAAGAATGCGAAACTAGTGCGATTATACATTCGTTTTTAAATACCAAAAGTGACAACATTATGATGATTATAACTTTATATACCTGATGTTCCGTGGTTAAATACATACAATAATTGTAATTTACATAGTATAGTTTTACGTTCCATCATGTATGGGGTGCTTTGTTTTCATGTAAAGAAGCACTTTAGATGTTAATGAGCCGAGATGCCTACATCATACAAAAAAACTATCACCCTTTGCAGTCGATGCAGTATATTCGCAATTGCACAGTAGTATACAGATAGGAGATCGGAAGTAAATTTAACAGTCAATTACTCTTCTAGATCATCTTTCCAGTATTTCACACGAGAGCTACTCACAAATCTTGATTTTCCTTTTCTTATAGCGTTTCAACATACCACAATTAATTCTGTTCTTCTTTATCTTGACAAATATGTACGATCATTCGTTTCACGGTTTTATACGTTACAAACGCTATAAATTCATTTGGCACGAATGCGCCTCACGTTTGGAAGAACTATGCAATTTTTTCGTGCTGCATTTGACCACTCCTCTTTTTCCTTTTACATATTACATTTCGCTTTACGGAAATACATTTATACATAAATATATATATTGCATTATACACACCAAAAACTTTTTAATACAATTAATGAATTATAATATATTATTATAAGTAAAATAATAACATGTCAAAAGATTTCTTTATAATTCAACTTAATATCTCAAGATATAAGAATACGGCAATTAATATGACTAATTAAAAAGAGTATAACGTTTTTTCTAACTAATTGATGTAAAAGATTTATGTGGAAAAGAAATATTACCACCCTGTTAAACACAAAATCTTTAAAAATTGCTTAATCCTTCCACATTTTAAGATTCATTTTATATTTTACATTAACTCGTGTCATACCAGAATCATTTAGTTTCACCAAGAAAAAAAAAAAAAAAAAAAATAAAAAAAAGGGGGAAAATTCGTCTTGTCTTGTGTCCTTTGTATCATTATGTCAATGTCCTTATTTCACACCACCGTGTATCACAATGGCGAAATGGTAGTTTGTCTAAAATGGTGCATTTTGCTTTTATCCTTTCATTTTCCTTGCGCAGTCCAATATTTTAATTACTCCCAGTCCAGTAACTAGGACTATATCCAGGCTTTGCTTGGGCTTTGTTTTGGGAACTTGTATTGGACCTTTGGCCTGCACTGCTACCACCATCTTGATGAAGTGGCTGATGCAGTTGATGAGGCATAGTTGGGATAAACAAATGTGGCGTTCCATATGCACCAGGCAAACCAGCATTTTGGCTTCCAGTCAGACTAAATGGCGGGGGAGTTGCTGAGTGAAAAGTTTGTTTGTCGTAAGACTAAAATAATATTAAAGCGTTATTAACTTTTGCTGAAAATAATACATTTTTATGAAATTGAGTTTATAGAAACACTTACATTCACTTTACTAAGTGCTACATGACTCTTAGCATACATAGTGGCGCTTATATCAGTTGCAGACGATCCACCAGTATTCGTATTTCCAGTAGATGTTCCTGTTTTACCAGTTTGTGTAGTTGTGTAGCTGTTACCCGCACCTTTATATTCTGCCGAAGGACCAGCAGATGCTAAAGCATCATAACTTGCTCCAGCTCCATATCCAGATCCATAACTTCCTGGTTTAGCACTATATGCACCACTGTTCGTACCCGCATTACCAGCAGTCGCTATCTGCTATAGTAATTTTGATAAATGAAATACAAATGTTTTGTTAGAATATATTAAAAAAGAAATAAAGAATTAATTATATTATTTGATTAACTTACAGGATAAATAGCAGGGGTTCCATATTGAAAGCTACCTGGCATTATTCCACCACCATATGCAAAGTATGCATATGTTGGAGGTAATGTAGGATTCATCATTGGCTGTTGATGCTGTGTAGCAGTCTGCAAATAATATGAATAAAAAAAATTGTTTGAATGTAATACAATACTATAATTTAGTTGAGAATATCAAAATAATGTTTAAGTATTACAACAACATTTTTAAGCTGATTGTCATGTCTACTAAATGCTTATAAACCTCACCTGTTGTGACATAGTTGATGGAACTGGAGATGCATTGCTGTCGTTTCTGGCGAACCTAGCGTCACTAATACTGGTATAGGCTCCTTGTACGCCTTGTACTCCTTGAACGCCTTGTACACCGGAAAGTGCATCTCCTCGTCCCCCACCAAGACTGGTAGCAGGGCCGGTTGTCTGATAGCCCAAGGCCGCGTCATAGTAACCAGTAGTTGGCTGCAGGTTAGTCAGGAAGGCCAAACACAAAACTACATGCATACACTGTGTACTCCAAATACAAGAAGGCTAACTAATATCTAAGTCTACGCGTTCTAGGTTTGGGGCAGGTTACATGCGGTTTGGTTGTACCTATCTTAGAGTCTTAGACCTTAACTTAAAATTTCTTTGGATTTTACAATTTAAAATCCATTATTTTCTACGTTTTAAAATGTTACTGTTCTAATGTGAATTTTTATTTTTAATATTAACAAACATTCCAGTGTAATTTATTTTAAAATAGGGTACAACTTAACCACTTGAAAATTATATTATATATTTTTATACAATTTCAAATACGTAACATGAGGTATAGAGCAAATGAAACCAATAATGAAGGAAAATATATATATATATATATATACATATAAACTACAGTTAGTCTATGATCAAAATGGTATTTTATATTATCGGTAAAAGCTTCATTTTAGCGAACTAATCTTTCACGATAAACTTCCAAATTAATCATAGACAGTTTTATTTTTCTACTAAACAGTGTTTCAGAAATTAAAATGTTTTCAATAATTTATCTGATGCTAAACATCTCACTATAAAAAAAATACAACAAACTTCTTGTGCCACCTTGAAAATGTGAATAAGAAATCCATAATTTCTTAAAAAGAAAAAAGAATATTGAAATAACGAGCAGCTACCAAGCATTAAACAAATGATTACTTCAGCATTCTTCTTACTAAATAATCATGACAAAATAGAATAGCACGTAGAGTAGTACACCCGAAATATACATTTTTCTTTTCAATTATGAATGCTAATATTATTGTTTCAAGAAATATAATAGTTATAATATCTGTTATAGTATATGAAATAAAATGATATACTTTTCTTTAAAGTGTACATTACTCTAACGAAGCATTTTAATGGAATCAAGTACAAATTACTTTTACGATTAGCATATGAGTAAGTTGTACTTGAAACGTGAGATAAATAAATTGAGAAATCGAATAGTAACTGACCATATGCGGTATTCTTTGTTGCATAAGCTGTAATTCCTCATAACTGTACATTGGTTGTTGGAACGCATAAGGTACACCTTGGCCCATAATATATTGGTGACTTAGCATTGGAGTCATGCTACCAGCTGCACCACCACCTGTCATATTTCCAGTTCCACTACTACCCGTTACTACACCACTCGATGTACTTTTCGGTACCGCTTTAAAAATCACATTACAATTTTTTTATCTAACCATAAAAATAACTTCAATTTTTAGTGTTTAGACACTACTTACCATTAGAGTTTGTTACTTTAGTTTGTGAACTATTTACGGAGGCAGAACTAAGACCTAATGTAGGTGCCGTTGTAGTCGCAAGAGAACTATTTGATGTCGTCGTGTTACTATCATATTGAGAATCTTTTGTTGTATTACTATTCAATTTATGATTGTGAGATGCTGTTTGTTGTTGACTGGCGTATGTGCCATATGCACTTGCATATACCTGTAAGTATAGTTTAGTAATTTCTTGTATTTAAGTAATATTCAAGTTCATGAAATGAAATACTTACAGACTGTGCTGCGCTTTGGTAAGCTCCAGATGTTTGGGTAATAGGTGAAGTAAATGTAGTAACAGATGGTTGATAAGCTTGTGGAGTCGACTGAAATGAAGACGATCCTTGATATCCACTTGTTTGATAGCCTGTACTACTATTTGATACGGTATTTGTAGCTACAGACTGAGCTTGATACTGAGATGTTGTGGTAGGTACATATCCAGTCGCAGATTGATACACCTATTTAAAAAAAGAATTTTATATAATATAAATCGTTTTAGTATTATACAACATAATAATTACCTGATTTGTAGTTGTTGGTTGATTATAACCTGAAGTTGCAGATGCAGATGCAGAAGGAGAAGCTTGACTAAAGGTTGATGTATTAGATTGAGGAAATGATGATGAAGAATTATAACTTGCTTGTGAAACAGTTGCTGTTGCAGAATAACTGTTAGCACTTGTGCCAGATGCAGTTTGAAAAGATGATTGAGCAGATTGAGCATTTGTAGAATATGCATTATAAGTGCTGGGAGTCGCTGTAGGTGCTTGAAATGATGACTTTTGAGATTGATAAGTTGTTGTTGTACCATACGGAGGTGCATTTCCTGGTGAGACTTGTGAAGTGAAATCTTGTTTAGTTATATCTAAAGTTTGTCCAGAACTGCTACCACGAGCAGTGAATGTTTGAGCGTTTATCGAATGTTCACTCGACACCGGTAAGTTGTCGCTATTTGATAACTGTAAGTAAATATAGAATTATTCAATAAATTGTAAGCATTAAAAAATGGCAAGTATTAATATTTATATAATAAAGTAACCATTTGAGAAGTAGTATTGAAAGGTGTAGTCGATGATGGTTGCGTTGTTTCGATATCTAAAGAATTATTTGTATTGGCAGTGTTTACAGTATTTGTAGTAGAAGACACATCTACACCAGCTATTGTATTATTAGCTGAATTGTATTTTTCATTTGCAGAACCATCAAGAGAGCTCGAGTCACTACCAAATTCCAATGCACCAAATTGGACATCAAGAAATCCAATGCCACTATTAACAGCATCTCCAGGCATTTCTACAGCACTTGATGGTATTTTTGAAGGTGGTGGCACCCTTGGACGTTGTTTCGTCTGCCTCTGAGGCTAATATATTTAAGAAATACAACTATATTCTAGCTTATATATTACACTATAAAGTAATTCGTATACATGTATATTATTTAGCTACCTGGCTGGATATCGATGAGGAGAATGTATTTTGTCCAGCAGATTTCAAGTTTTCACTTGTTTGTTGGGTAAGTTGTGTTAAATATTGTGTTTGGGCAGCTGTTAATACTCCGCCGCTTATGGCGTTTGGTTGCTGTGTTAGCTGCATTGTAGGTAAGCTCAATACAGGTTGTTGTTGTTGAGTTTGTTGAATTAAAGTTTGTTGTTGCATTGGTTGTATTTCTGATAATTTTGGTAATTCCTTATATGCATAAATAAAAAAAATACTTTTTATTACATGTAATTACTGATATTGATTTAAAAAGCAATGTTACATACTTCCTGTTGTAGTAATGATAAATTTACAGTCTGATTAGATTGCACTGGTTGCAAATCTTGAGTTTTTGCTTCTTCTGTAGAAGGTGTAGGTTCTGCTGCAGAAGTGCTCGGTGTAAAAACTTTTGTATCCGCCAATGAACCTGTATACTCTTCATTCTCCCAGTCTTCTGCAGAATCCAAATTATTCCATGCATCTACTCACATATTTTTGTCATGTGAGATAATAAGATTAAATAACTTAAAATGTAAATAATTGAAATATTTAAAAAGACTTACCCATTTTTGGCTCCTGAGCAGCTTGTTGTTGTTCTTCATTACCTGTCCACGTATCAATTGATCGATTAAAACTATGAGCAGATGAAGTAGATGATGGGTCATTACGGTTAGCAAATGTTCGTGGACCAAGTCCTCTCCCTCCACCTCGTCCTCCTCGACCTGGTCTCCCTGGACCACCTCTTCCTCTTCTGTTACCACTGTAACTTCCGTCACGAATACCATCCTCCATGTTTCTTTCATTCTCTTTATTTTCTCGACCGCGCCCTAAGTAAAAATTTATTTAGACACGTAGCATCAATAATGTATATCAATAAATATAATATTTATCTTAACGTACATCCACGATTATCATGATTAGCACGACCTCGCATACGTGGAGGACCACCTCCTCGTTGATTGCGCCTTTCATCCCAATCACCACCTTCATCTTGACCACCAGAGGTATCCATATTTTGTTTTGAACCACTAGGTTGACGGGGCTTCTTTTTTTTCACTTCCCATTCTGTTTTTACTCCTTCCAAAAGATCATTAACAGCACGGTCCAAGTCTCCATCACTATCATGTAAAGCCATAACAACTTCATCTTCTGACCGTCTAGTCATATCCATGACTTGCTTTATGCGCTCTTTCAAAACAGGATCTTCACCACTGCCCATTCTAGTGTCAATGATTTGTGCATGCCGCATCTGAACAGTGTTTGGCTACAAAGCCATAGTTTTTAATAAAATATTCTTTATTGAATAAACAAAAAACAAAAGTGCATAAAAAGAAATCTTTCTATCACTCATAATAATAAAGTAATAGGCTATATTTACTGACCTGCATTTTTTCATGCTTTATCGAATCCGATGATTTAGTTTGATGATGATCTGATTTTCCATGTTGTTGTGATGATTTATTTTTATTGGTGCCTCTCCCACCAGAGGACACCGATTTGTTGCTTGAACTCATTGCCAACTAAAATGCCACACACCTATATCACTCACCTATCACACTATATACACTCTCTATTTACAGTCTGTAACAAAAAAAATAATTAATTGCGTATATCTAATATAATACACTGAAAATAAGTATTATGTGTATTATAAATACATCTATTAATTCAAACTTAGTTTTATTAACTAACTAAAGTATAAAAAATCAAAAACATTATTTTATTTTATTGCAATGTATAATACTACATATAATTCTTAAATTTATTTTAATTTTGTGAAAATTGACAATGTTTGATATTAATTATAAATTTTACATTCTAAATGTTATATAAAAACTAACTTTAATAATATCTGCAAGTACCTAAATTGTTATTTTTATAGAAGTGTATGATTAAATTACACATATCTAATAGCAATTAATTATTTTTCACTAATGATGAATAAAGTACAAATAATGTACAAAATATTATTGATTCCAGATCATAAAATGTAACTTGTAATATTATAAATAAGATATATATTTTTAAAACAGTTTCTAATTTTCTAGAAATAAATAACATTTTTTAGAATAATATATGATGAAATACATAAATTAACTAAAAAATTATAAGATTAATCCAACAAACTAAATTTTTCAGTAAATAATCACAGATTAATATCAATCTTTTCTAAACAAGAATTAATTCACATCAACTAAGAATATTAATTTTATATTAAGAATAAGCCAAAATATCATACAATAAAATTTCATACCATTAAATATATAAATACAATGTAAATATATAAATATACAAATTAATATTTATAAAAAATATATAACCATAAATTACTTGTATATGTACTATCGTCAGATAGATTGTGTAACCATGATTATCACACATTATAATATCTAATAAAATTATGGATTTTGAAGAATTAGCGAAGAAGAATAAAATATATCTTATACAATTTGGTAATTTTTAGAATACCCTCATTATCCACAGTACTAGCAATTATACCATAAAAATATGCATTTTGAAAATAACCTAAATGAAAAAAACAATTGGTATTTAAAAACATTTTAACAATTATAAAACATGTCAAGCACAATATCCAATCACATTTATGAAAATGTGTGTATGAAGAATTAACAATAAAATAGTCGACATTAAATAAACGTCTACAAAATACAATTTTATTTCTACCTTTTAAGCATAGATGAAAAGGTTAGGGTCGACTAATGACGATAAATACAAAATCAAACGATTTAACAGGTATTTCTTAAAATAGTCACGTTTTTCCTAAAACGGTTGTCTAGAAGAAGAACGAATAAGTAAGCGTCAGGGCGATATGCAGAATGATCTAAACCTTATCCACAAGATTTTGCGAAATTCCCAAGGACCATGTCGTTCAATGCAAACGATTAAATTCACCGAAAACACAGAAAAGATTTGTGAGCTTTCTTTTCGCAACACAGAAGATTTCAAAAGACGATGAAGTAATAAAAAAAAGAGAGAAATTTTGACGTGCGCGGTGAGAATATGACGAAGAAGGATTATCTGGCGCATCACAAAAAACACCTTGTCCGTTGCGTTGTTGTTCGTAAGCGAGTTGTGAAAATTCTTCAAACGGATGATAAAGAAATTGGCCGTGTAGAGTTTGTTATATCCCTGAATCGGTACTACGACGTTGATGTAGAATATTTTCCGCAGACCATGTGCACGGTAGACGCCATTTCTGGTTTTGCGAGGAAGGCTTGTCAACCATCGCCGCGGTGGAGCATCGATAGATCTCCGTAAGACGATTGAGTCAAAGTATTTGTAAGTAACTCACAGTTATTATAAGCGTTGTTTGCGTACTCGAAGGACACGTCCGGAGTCAGAAACAAGCGAAATTCACGACGCCTCGGCTTTTTCGGCCGTGGCGCGCGAAAAACCACGAAAAAAACAACGAATTTACTCGTACCTGGTTAGTGCGCTCAAAACGCAGCTCGGTCACGTGACCGCGGGCCCCCCTCCCTGACTTGGCAGCACCGCCTCTATGCTTTATCGGGTTCCATACGGGTAGCCAATTTTATACTAGAACACTCAGGTTTGTTAACTAAACAATCAGAAATTTTCTAGGTATAATCAACATGTTACGAAGACAAGTTAAAAGCTTATTTTCAATTGCACTACTGGGCATGTAATGATAGAGAGGAAATCTTTTTTGGATCTATTTCTAATAGTTATAATATTGCACTACATATTTTATTCAAATATTTCATTATTTATTCTATATTAATATATATATTACATACAGTTAAAAATTCATCCATATTTGTTTTATTAACATTTTATCGATATTGAAATACGTTTTTCTTTAGAATTTGGGTTAGATTTGGGTTAGGTTAGGGGATTTGTGTATGTATTCTATCTGACTCTATCAACATAATTAATTGAATCAGAAAAGAAAAATAAAATCACGTAATCAAAATTTGGGCAACACAGAATCGAATTTACAGAACAAAAACTATTTTTTTTAACATTAAGCTCATAAGTAATAATATGAGGTATATTTGTTACCGTTTGAATGTATTATATTTAGTCAAATAACTTAAATATTTCCTATAGTGATATAAACATGTCCAGAAATCATAATTCACTGACGACTCCCTAGATTCGCTGCACATCTATCACGTGACCAGGTTTGTTTACAACCACAATCATGCATTACAACTGTAATTTCTAGTGATTCAACTTTGTATATATGTATATGTACCACGGATGTGCGTTGTACAAATTTAGTTACATGTATCTGTATATTATGTATGTGTGTATGTATATATATATATACATATATATAAAACAAATATTTCTGTATATATTTATTAAGTCTTTATTACTGAACCATGAAATGTTTTCATTATTATTTTATTGAATAATAATAGATAATAAAGACATCTGTTAATTTAATTGTGTTTAAGCTATACGATTGTATACTATCAATTTGTGATTTCAAGAAATGTAATTAAGTTTAAAAATAAAGACATTTCCAAAATAAATACATGTATTGAATTACACATGTTACAATGGATTCGTATATAATGCAGGTAATATGTTAAACATTTAATAGCATACAATATGCTGTAATTAAAGAAAACATTTTTTTTGAGGTTATATTTACGTTTACAGATCAGACGTATGTGGTTGAATCAGGACGGCGATGGTTTAGCGGTAAATAATATATATTTACATTAAAATATATTTATACACATACCAATTTTACATACACACTTTGTGCAATCTTTTTATTTAAGGATTTATTGTCTTTACGACATAATCATGTTTCAATTTCACAAATTGGATCTGAAATTTCAATAACAAAAGCAATGGAACATTTGTCTGCTCCACTTGATGACTTAGTACTTTACCACTTAAAGTAATTAAATATGTTAAATATTGGTATATTTTTATAACTATTATTCTAAATGTTGACTACAATGTTTATATCCTTAGAACTATAACAGCAATAAATAAAGATGACCCATTGTCTAT
Source organism: Bombus superbus (assembly GCA_014737385.1). NCBI lineage: Eukaryota > Metazoa > Arthropoda > Insecta > Hymenoptera > Apidae > Bombus > Bombus superbus. The sequence goes on along the minus strand of JACXIK010000025.1, from coordinate 9,830,313 downwards.
GTATAATTATCAAAGTTCTGGAGTTCAATCTTTGACAAAGATTCTTCAAATGCAAAAGGAAGAAAATTGGATGTTGCCTGTTATGAACGTAATGTGTTTAGAATTACGGTTACTAGCAGTTTGTGCAGAAAATACAAGATCTAACAAAAATGTGAAGCCTGGAGAAATTTTGGAGAAATGTGCAGATTGCCTAATGGGATGTTTTCGAGTATGTGCTTGCGACAATCGTAGCTCAGAAGATGATACAAAAAGATGGGGAATGCTGGCATTAGTTAACCAATTATTAAAAATTTATTTTAGAATAAATAAATTGCATTTATGTAAACCTTTAATAAGGGCGATAGAATCATCTCCATATAAAGCACATTTTGCATTAGCACAACAAATCACTTATAAATTTTTCGTGGGCCGTAAAGCAATGTTTGATAGTGATTACAAAGCTGGTGAGTATTAAGATTTGATAGTTATTATAATAAACTTGACATTTTAATCACTCTATAAATAATTATCTTATTCATCTTTTAGCTGATGAATATCTTACTTATGCCTTTGAACATTGTCATAAACAATCTTCAAAAAACAAACGGTTAATTTTAACTTATCTTGTGCCAGTAAAAATGTTATTAGGGTATATGCCTAAACATAACTTATTAGAAAAATATAACTTAATGGAATTTGGAGAATTAATGGAAGCTGTTAAAAGAGGAGATTTATGCAACCTTGAAAAAGTGATGGAAAAACACGAATTATTTTTTATAGGAGCAGGGATATATTTAATTGTGGAAAAATTGAAGATAATAGCATATAGAAATTTATTTAAAAAAGTGTATTTAGTATTAAATATACATCAGATTCCTATCCAAGATTTACTTTCAGCATTGGAAATGCAAGGATTTGATGATATTGATATGGACGAAGTAGAATGCATTGTGGCAAATTTAATATTTGAAGGAAAAATTAAAGGATACATATCTCATCAACATAAAAAATTAGTCATCTCTAAACAAAATCCTTTTCCAAGACTCTCAACAATACTTTAATTATTTTTAGATCACATGTATCTTTCTGTAAGAAATAAATTTAAATTCAATAAAATTTAATTGGTTTTAATATCTTCAACAATTCTAGATCTAAATGCAAATATCTATAATCTACATCATCATATAAATGAAATCAAATTTGTTTATTATGTTTTAAGATTACAAATTCATAAAATTTAAAAATCTAGAATATATACATATGTATGTATCAAATTTATATGGTCCAAAATTCCTTAGTGATGTAATATAATAAAATGACATTTGATGAAATGTGTATATACAGAGTGAAAATCCTTTCTGATAGTAAGGATTTTCTTTTTTTATCCTTCTCTTACTTATGACAAAAAGTAAATAGAAAAGCTATGTCTTCGTTTTTCTTAATTATTCTTAATTATAACACGTTAATAGTTACATACATATGTATATTTCCTGTGTAGTAATAATACCTTTCTATTTCAATTTACATATATTCAACAAAGCAAAAGTATATTTGTATAAATGATGTCAAAATCAAACTTGTATTATTTTTAATGCAACTTTGTATGTAAAACGATAAATTTAAGAATAAGGAATATTTTTGCAAAAACTATATATTGATATTTTCTTTCATTTTCATATCGATATAAAGAATTTCAACAATTCCACTAAACGAGCACACGTACATATATATATATATATATATATATATATATATATATAATCTTAAGATATTATTCCTATACTCATTTACTTCCATTATTTAGTAAAAAGTTTAAAGTAACCCTTTTTTACAATTATCTATTAGAACTTCGAATTTCGAACGATTATGAATCGTAAAAAATGATGACTATTAATATTTACGTACTGTATTGAAATATAGATTATGGAATGTTAACCTAGAGACTTCCTCATATGACATCTTTCACGTGGCTTTAACAAACTCTAAGCGTTTTTGAATACTTATGAGATTGCCTGTGTTATGTATTGATTGTTAAATAGATATTAATTGTTTAAATATATTAAATACTTGTACCTATAATTTACTAAGAAAATGACGGTAAGTTACAGTATTATTTAAAATATCGTTCTTTTTTTTCTTTTTTACATCTTAATCATTCTGGATATGCAATTATTTCCGTATGATTTGTAATGTGTCATTGCATAACAAAGTTAATCAATAATTATCATTTTTAAAAAAATTGCTTTATAACAATATGAGTACTAGCCATTAATTACATTTCTAGATAAAAAAAACTAAAGCAGCAACAAAAGGTGCAAAACAGATAGTAGAAGAAAATAAAACAACATTAAATTTTTATCAAAATATGATAATTGGAGCAATAGGAATATATTTTATTGTTACAATGTTGTTCTTTAACTTTACAACATTATCAACTGTAAGTTTTGTATTTAAGGTATTATTTTTATTTTTACAGTGCACATATATAGCAACATCTATTATTCTATTATGTATTATCATTACAGACATTAACCGTATTTTCTGCAATTGTATATATAGGAAGTTATCAGTTTATGAAATATATAGCACATGCAACATATTCAGAATCCGGACAGCTTTTAGATTCTGGAATCGATCTTAATATGGAAGGAGGTATAGCAGAGTAAATATCACAACATATTCTAATGATTTCTTCAAATAATATAACACTTTATTAAACTGTAACAGCTTTGATAAATATAATAACATTTTCATGTTATTCCAGACACGTAAAAGATTTAATTATATTAACTTCAGGAGTACAAGTACTCTCTCTTATATCAAATTATTTTTGGTTATTATGGCTTCTTGTAAGTATACTTAATAAATGATAAAAATATAAAATAGTACATTGACTCATCATAAATTACAAAACAATTTAAAATAACTTTCTTACAATTTCCTCTCAATTTTTGAGTTAAAGCTTACATAAAATGTTTAAATAGATTATGAAATATATTGTATTATTACAACAGGTACCATTCAGGGGAGGTTGGATGATATGGAAACAGATATTAGCCCCATGGTTTTTTGCCTCTACTCCAGAGCAACCTGAGATTAGTGAGAAGAAACAACGGAAGTTGGAAAAAAAGATGGCTAGACGGCATTAACATTTTGAATAGAAATAAGCATGCATTTTGAATAAATATTAAAAAATTTAATGGGTGTAGGATAAAGTTGAGCAACACTGTGAAACAAGACTGCTTATTATTTGACTTTTGTCTTAGCCTGCATTGTTTCCTACATTTTCTATATTTATGAACAGATTATTTTCATGTCCTCTTATAAATTTATAAACTTTTACATAAACTATAAGATCAACTTTTTACAAATTGAATAATATTTATGAATACTATCACATTAATTTTGGCAATTTTTGTATATAAGAAAAGAAGTTTATGAAGTGTAATATAAAAATAAACTTTTTATAATTTTTAATGTTTTCCATATAGTTAACGACTTCTCTATCTCCAATCTCTAATTTTGGATTAATTCATTTTATATATTACTAAAGCTATTATTCTGTCTGATAATTTAGAAAAAAATTATTTTTATACAACTTGAATGTAAGTAAACAAAATATTCATATGTACATACGTACATACATACATATATGTATTTATAAAAACAAGTTATAATTATTACACAACAAATAGTAGTCTATATGTAAACAAATAACATAAATTAAATACTTTTATTTGGCTTTAATGAAAATTAAATATAATACTAAATGGAATGTACTTATCACCTATTTTAAATTGTTTTCCTTTATATATATACCGCAAAAAAGTGCATCACAGTTAATTGAAATACAGTGGTCCATACACCACATTGGCTTGTTATGTTACTGTTATGTGTAGTTATAAATGTACAATTCTTGCCATATTGCAATGTATTAAATTTTTATTTGCATTGTAAAATTGCACAGCAAATGAATCTTTCCTAACTGTATGCTTTTTTTTCTATGAAGAATTATTGTTATATGCCATACTATATGCCAATATTACTTGGAACGAACATTTCATTTTTACTAAAGTTTCAGCAACAGAATAAGAATATGATAAAATGCTGTTTACAAGCTTAAAATATTTATGATTTAAGGAGCATCTACATCTAAACCTTTCTTTTTTCTGTAATCATGTTCTGATTGATACCCAGGTGGATGATTATGATCATGTACACCTGTAGGCATAAATCTTTCAGCGATAACCGCACATTTACCTTTACAACCGCGATGCTGTTCAGCACACCTATAATGAGACCTATTTAAACCCTCAGAGCGAGAAGTCAAATTATAAACATAACCCTCATGCACTAATTGTGGTCGACCTCGTGCAGAAAGCCTGTAAATCACTGGTTCAACATCTATAATGTTAAAACATAATATTAAGACGACATTTTATTAATTTCAGAATATCATTTTTATGTTAATCTTAAACCACCTACATATTTGATATCTATATACATCCTTTACCTTGCTGAGTTGAATTTTCTCTTGAATTTTCAGTATTTAAGGGAAAAGGTAGCAAAGGCCTATCATCGCTTTTATTATTATCATTAATTTTTATAGTAGGAATATTAATATTTTCTTCCTCGTTTACAATTTCATTTGTCTCATTGTTTGTGTCAGTCGTCAAAAACAGAACTTCTTGATTATCATTATCAACTTTCTCATTAGACAGATCATGAATATTTTCTGCTGTTAGGGACATATCTTGTTTTTTTCTCTTGTAACTCTTTTTTGTTATATCACGGGATCTCTTTCTTCTATCTATCATTTCTACTTCTTTGGAAGTTTTATTTATTGTACTTAAATTTGATTGAGCAATATTTTGTATATTACAATCAATATCTGATTGAATATCACAACTAGGAAACAATTTTGTGCTATTTGTATCTTCTGTTGTGAGTCCTCTTATCTGTAATGTTTGTGCCACTTTTAGGAAAGTAGATAAATCTTCTTGATTGATATTAATTTCACCTTGATACATGAATTTCAATAATGATTCAATTTCATTATACTTCATGTCCTTAAGTATAATTACTGGGTGTTGACAAGGATTTTCCTACAAAATAATTCTAAGAAGTTCTTTTCTGAGCAATCACAACTTATATAGATATATATATCTAACATGTAAAAAAGATAATTTATATACCTTAAATATATTTTTAAAGTATGGACTACATACTGACAGAACCAGCTTGTGTGCTTGTAACAATTGACCTTCCACTGCAAGTGTAACATCAACTAGATCATTCTCAGTAAGATGACTTAGAAACCCAGATGTTAAATTATTAGAAAAATTGTTCCACTTCAAGGAGAATTGTTCTGACAATGAATTCTTTGCCATGTTTATCTATAAATAATAAGAATTTCTTTAACAACACATTTTATTAAAGTTTAGGAATAAAATATATAATTATAAAATTAATAACTACAAATTTAATAATTATCTATGTAATTACAAGTAAAATTCAATTCCTTCTGATTATTAAAGAGTATTATTATATCTAAGTATCTAAAATATACATAACTGTACATAGTACGTACAAGAAATACCTGTAGATATCAAAGAATACAAAGAATGGAAATATAATACTATGTTATGTGTTATGAATCATATCATGGTGACAAACATACTATTGATTTCGAAATAATCGCAAAAGTAGAACTGATAATAAGTGATAATAAAAAGAATATTCTGTATAACATATATTAAATGTATATTTTTGACATGTATAGAATAATTATTATGTAGACAATTTAAAATAAAATTGATTTAAACGAATAATAATGAAAAAGATAATTTTAGCTAAAAATGAAAATGAAGTTACCTTCGATAGATATGTGAGATATGCTTGCTAGAGAAATAACATTTTTTTAAAAAGCATTCATAAAATTATATGAAATTCATTGCACTATTAGTTATATAATTATACCTAATTAAAAATTGTTAATTATTACAATTTCTAAAGTGTTAAAATGAGTTGGAAGGTTCATAACTAAGAAGTTAGGGCTGCATTTTTCTTAACGTCACGATTAAAAAATATATTGGTACATATCAGTACATATGTAACGTAAAATTTATGTAATAATATGTCATTACGTAAAATCTATTTTTAACAAATCATTTTTTTTTAGGTATATTTTGTAATACTGATAGATGACAAATCAGTAAATTATTTGTCAATAATGACAACATTTTTTACTTATTTATTTAATTCACTTTTTAAGATATGTAGTACTAGGTAGTAGGAATTTAGTGTTATCCACATAAATTTGAGTAACTTATATTTTGACTATTGGTAGCTTACTTATATTTACTCCTTTCATAAGCACAATCAATGAACATATGAACATACCCACGACATAATATATTATTATTTATTATTATTATAGTATACTAAACTGTGAATATACCTATGCCCATGGCACGATCATATAAATAGGTCTCGACACTAATATACCGAAGTCTAGGGAAAATCGTCCGAAAATTGAATCGTAAAAATCAACATGGCAGACAAAAAAGTTCTTATTCTGTATATGCGTTACGTACTATGAATGTCTCAGACAGAAACAGAGATACTCCACTCATCTTTTTTGCCGCGCAAGAGCGAGAACCTTGTTGTCTTCCATGTTGATAGTGACTAGTGACTGTCGAAACCTGTGTATATGACCGCATTCATGAGTGTACATTATACTGAAGTTTGCAGAGTACAATTGCATACTTGTCGTTAGTCGCGTGTAAGTTTACGTGTCCTATAAGCCACGTCAAAATATTTGATACAATGGTGAGTGTAATATTTATTTTATTATGAAAATTTATGTCACATAGAGTAACGTCACTTGTTATTATCCTTTTATTATATTTAATCCGGTATTTTATGTTGTAGTACAGTTATAATTTTATGGAATCCTCTTCCAGCATTTCTTCACCAAAGATGTACATCTTCAAAACTTATTAATATTAAACTATGTATTTATTTAATTAATAATATATACATATATCTATATTTTACGTAATATTGTTTTTATAAAATCATTCATGCAAAAAATTTTATTCTGCTTGAAGAGAATAGAAAACTGTAATTATATTTACATTAATTTCTATTTTGAAATTTGGAAACTAAGGTTTCACAAAAACAATATTTATAAATTTTTATGTATGTCAAATAAGTGAGAATAATTATTTGTTTTCCTAATAAAATCTTGTTATTTTACTTTAGGTGGAAATCGAGTCTATGACAAGATATGTCTCTCCCATAAATCCTGCAATTTTTCCATTACTGGCAGTGGTGTTACTAGGAATTGGAATATTCTTTACAGCATGGTTCTTTGTTTATGAAGTTACTAGCACAAAATTTACAAGGGATATGTTTAAAGAATTATTAATCTCTTTAGTAGCAGCAATATTTTCTGGTTTTGGTATATTATTTTTACTCCTTTGGGTTGGAATTTATGTATAGGTACATTATTTTCTAAAAACTTAAGTCAATAAAATTAAACTGTAATTTTTTATAATATTTATAAGCCTTACTTTTTTATTTCAGATTGATTCGATTAATGAGAAAAACTAATTTTAGGATTATGTGTAATAGCATTTAAGAAATTATATAATAATCTCACATCATTAAGAATAAAAACAATGTATTTTTACTAAATCGTGCAATGTAGTGATTAATCTATACATTTATCACACAGTGAACAAGCATTTATATTTTTTAATATGTATCTAAAGTCACTATTTGAGGTATATGACTTCTTTCTATAGTTTTAAAAAATCAATTAAAAATTACACACTTTTTACACATCTTTAAATACATTACATTTTGAAATATAATTTCGTAACACAAAGATATTTATTTTTAATATAATTGTTTAAACCTTCATTCGTTCATTTTGTGTGTATATATGTGTGTGTGTGTGTGTGTGTGTGTGTATTTTTTTGCAGTTTTATGTATAAAAGTTTTACATTCAAGTCCTTTGTTATGAACAAAATGTGTACAACGTGAAACAAAAATACATCACTGTATATATAGCATACAATTTCTATAACGAGGATGCTTCTTTTTTATAACATATATCTCTATCCCTCTATTATTGTGGGATTTATATAGTTTGTTTTGTGTACATCGTTTGTAATAAAATAAAATATTGAATGGCGTAACTTTGTAAAAATTGAGTAGAACGTTTAACCAGCCAAACCCGCTTTTTGACGACAGCGTTGCATAAGTGCTCTCAGCATAAATTGTCTGCGTGAAAGCTGTCGCACTTGCTTCAAAAATGCATCTAAATCTATGATACCACAACGTAAAGCTTCACCCAAATAATATATAGCATCTTCTGTGGCTGCTTCTTCCGCAAACGCGTTTAACATCCTACAATTGTGCAAAAAACAATGATGTTATTTAAAAGAATTGAAGACAAACAACTATTTAAAAATACATACTGTTTATAAAGTGGTGCGATCGTTGTAACAGCTTCATCAACGTCTATTGACTGATTGTCAGAAAGTTTTGCAATTTCTTTTTCCAATTCAGCTTCTTTGTCTTGGAGTATAGTTATATTTTTTTCAAGTTCGGCTTTCTCTCTTTTTAATCTTTCGAACAAGTCGGTAAGATGGGTAAATCCGCTCGTAAGTTCTTGTTGTGTTCGACGTAACGTTTCTAGCTCAGCTACCAATTGTGAGAACTGTTCTTTAAGTCTTCGTCTTAATTTATCTTCTACTGCTGACAACAAAGATGCTCTAATATGTTCTTCTGTAATTGTTCCTGATGCACCGGCTGTGGCAGGTACAGTTGGAGACTTGAAAATTATAAAAAAGAGATTAGTACTTCTATTAAATGTATATTATTTATGTGTTAAAAATTATAACTTACTGGCTGTGTTGATGGAGGATATGGAAAAGAGCCAGTACATCCCTGTGATGGATAATTTGATGCACTTCCTCCATATGAACCATACGAGCCCTGGTACGGAAACCCAGAAGATGTAGTAGACATGTATGGAGAATAAATATTACTCCCACCTGGATACTGTGAATTTTGTGGATATGGTGGAAAACTAGAACCAGGTATATGTGTTCCACTTCCAGGTACAGGCATGAAAGCTATATAAAATTGTATCCTTTAATAATAGAATTTTTCACGTGGATATTTAGAAATGACAGATACTTACGTTGTTTTGGATAAGGAGTAGAACTTGTTTGTTTACCTTTTTGTGGTTTAGCATAAACAGGTGGTTGGCTTCCAAATGTTACAATCATTATTTGAATTAGACTAAGTAAATCAGATGAGTGCTAAACATAATAACAATACACTACTATAATAATATCATAAGATAATGGATAATAAGACATAACTATATACAAATTACTTACTGGCAACCAATCATGAAGATATGGTAAATAAATCTTTCCATTATGATCAACAAACATGCTCACTTTAATGTCCATATCAGCAGTAGGCTTGACATAGCACATAGGTGCATTATTAGGATGTGTATCCATCAGCCATATACATATAGGAATATTGTAATAGGTACCTAAAACCAATATAACATAAAAATTTGTTTTGTACTTTTTCAATTGCTTTTTACAGAAGTATCTAATTATATCACCTTTAAAAGAAACAGGTATTGTTCCTTGTAAATTAAACAGTTCTTTGCACGATCCATCATTAAATACTGTTATAAGATAAAATACATTAGCAATAAATTAATGAATTCATGTTTTTTACATTTATTTTTATACATTATTATAAAATTAGAAATAAATACATTCTTTTTTTTAAAGAAGATACATATTTACACTTACCAAATGGTTCTACATTATATTTTAGACCCTTATAAAGTTTCAAAACTTTCATGACATGTTTCTTAGTGATATCAGCATTTTGATACTAAAAGATAAAATGCATTTTATAAATATCATTAAAGTGTATGTGTTAAAAATGATATTAAAAATATATGTATATACTCCAAAAAGACATACAGTACACACCTTTGATAAGCTTTGCTTTATTTTCCCTTCATCTAGAGATGTCATCTTCACCATTTAACCTCGTATTTTAGAACTATTGAATATAAGAAAGATAAATAAAATGACGCTTTTCTCTTTAAAATACGAATGATTTTCTACCGATGCTAAATATCAAAATTTCTTAACAATGAATATTCTATAGAGCAATTATATTACCGTGTTATCTTTCGTTATACTTACTTAAAAACTTCAGACTTACATTACTTTCAACCTTACATGCATATAATGAAATTTTAAGTTTGATTTTTTCTACTGCTACAATTTGTAACTAAATAAACTGAGTTGATTCATTCGTCTGTCGCTTAAAATGTCTTGAACATTATAATACCATGATTCACTATTACTTGTTACATACTTTGAATCAAGGAACACAGAAAATTATTGAAAGGAGGTTGCAATAATCATCGGCTCCTCAATTACGAGTTAGTGCTGCCCCCGGATATATGTATGCCGGACATTTCAAAATCGCGCAAAGAGAAAAACTAAGAATATGTTAAATTCCTTGTTATTTATTGCCATATACAATAACAGAAGTCTTAATACAAAATTTACAAAAAAGAGGATATTTTTTATGAATCTATGAACAATAAAGAGAATATTGTAAAGGGAATAAACTGTTAGACAAGAAATATTTTTGAAACAATGCAAATTTGATAATTATTACCTTTGATAATTTGTAGTTGTTTATGTTTATGGTTTAAACATCTTTTATAATATTATAAAAGTTTAAAAAATTTATGTATTACGTCAAATGTTTACAACAAAAAAACCTTGCCAAACAGATACATTTTATAAATATTTAAAACGATAAAAGGTAGATTAAATATAGAATAACTGTATTTATTATTCATTACGAAGTTTTTTAAAAGTTAGGTAAGGAATTAAAATATAGTAATAGAGATGTATTCATCGTTTATGTTATTACAATTGTATTAATATGTGCACTGTTTCTGTACATACAAGCTAGAAGAATCTTCGGAAATTTTATATTCTTATATTTTTTATTGATCGATACATTACGACATATCGTAACATTAAAATAACAAAATGATTGAGAGTTGTAAATAAACTTTTATAGACCGTAATTTATCAAGATTTAAGTTTCAGACTCTGTTTTCTCCTTTGTTTCGCTATTTTCGGATGTATTTCTATTTTTTTCTTCAGATTTTGATTCTTTGTCAGATTTTTTTTCTTTACTAGATTTTTTTTCGCTCTTTTCTTTATCAATCTTGTCACCCTCATTCTTTTTGCCATTATCCGATTTATCTTTGCTTCTTCTATCTTTGTCTTTATCTCTCGATTTTTCTGAATACTTTGATTTCGAGGATCTAGACTTAGATTTAGACCTAGACCGTCTAGACTTGGATTTCGAACGTTTACTTCGAGATCGAGAACGGCTCCTTCGACGAGGAGATCTTTTTTTGCGATCTTTGGATTTAGATCTTGATCTACGTGATCGAGAACGCCGAGATCTGGAGCGCGAACGATGTCGACCACGAGAGCTACTTCTTCTACGAGAAGGTGACTTTCGTCTACGATCTTTAGAACGAGAACGTTTCGATCGAGATCTTGATCTTCGTCGATGACGTGAACGTGAACGTCTGTGACGGGAACGTGATCTTTTGCGCGATCTGGACCGTCTACTACGTCCTCTTGATCTCGAACGAGATTTTCGGCTACGAGAACCGCTACGGCTTCGTTTATCCTTTGACAGCATTCCGATCATTGGATCTATTGCAGCTGAAATTAAATTGTGAGCTTCCTTTACCCGGGACATAGCTTCTTCTATTTCTTTTTGTGCCGCTTCGTTACTTTTTGCTTCAGGTTTTGCTATTGCTTGAGTCGAATGATAAATTTTAATTGGTCTATCCATAAGTAGCTTTCCATTCAATAGTAATGCAGAAACGACAGCAGCTTGTTCAGAGAGTTCTACCAGTGCATAGTGCTCTGTATCTGAATCTCTAGTACACATACGTAAATACTTTACTTCAACGTTGTTATTACTGAAAAAATCTAGTAAGTGATCTGTTGTCACAGAAGGATCTAAATTGGCAAGGACAAGCGTTCTTCTTATTTCTTCGATTCTTCTGCTATCTAAATGACCAGGTAAATGTGGATAAGGTGGTAATCCGTTTGCCTCTAATTTTGGATCCATAGTGGTAATAACATGATTTGGAGGAATCCCTTCTATTGCATTTACAACATTTGGTGGCAATTTAGGCTCAGAAGGATAAAGACCTATGAAAAGAAATTATAAAGATATATAGAATTGAAAATGAAGTTTGCGGAAGAATGATATAAGATAAAAATTGATTATCATTAATGCTTACCTGGAACAACTGTACCATTATTTGTTAATTCAAGGGCTCTCTGTTCATCTGGAATGTCTCCATTCTGGTAAGGTATTACAATCAATGCACGATCAATAAAAACAGTGTTTGTCATATGTTGAGCAACTGCAACGCATCCCTGATCGTGAAATTTTATGTAGCAAATACGAGATTGAACAGGTACCGCGACGTCCCGTATAGTAGGATATAATCTGATATCTTCTATCTTTCCAAGGTATCCGAATAAAGTTTGCATTTGATCTTTCGTCGCTTGAGGTGCAATATTTGTCACCTGTACTACTTTTGTCGATCCAACCGCCATTCTTTTCTCAATTTTGTAAAAAATCTCTTTAATATACTTTAAAGAGGTTAGGTTACTGAAGGATACGGCTTCAATACTAGTTCTGCATACGAACGAATCGTACACGCTACGCGAAAAAATTAATTTGATTCATACATTACGGCAAAAAATGGACGAACATGATATTGGTTATGTGTTTTTTACTTTTTCATATCAGATCAACGTTCCAACGCTGTAGCATTCTTTCATTCTATAAAACTTGTACATTCTTTGCGTCTTCTCGACAATTTCATAGCGACGTTGGGGGCATGAACTACAAAACTCTAGATGTTTTTCATGTAGCTTATCCTTAGGAAGGTTTATCATTAGTCGATAACAGATGTTTATAGATACCTTGTAATAATTTATATATTTCTACAATTTTGTTTGGAAAATAGCCGTTTTTTAAGTCTAAAAGTTCAGTTTATATGTATACATATATACATAATTTATATAAACATTTATGAAACATCACGCTATACAGTACATACCTATCCTAACATTACACTTGTGTACACGAAGCCGTGATCGCAGTTCGCATATATTATACGAAAATGAAAGTGAAATTTATGTATGTAAGCACATAGTAGTTTAATTAATCTTGATTTGTCTTAATATCAATGTATAGAATTTATTTTACTCTTACGAAACCTTGATAATTAATTAATTATGCACATTTAATAGTTTTATCTGTCAATATAAAAACAGCATTATATTTTACAGTACATGTTAGCAGAGGGGAGTATAGTTTCATTGCCTCTCTATTAATGAATGTGACTAAATATGTAAAGATGCAAATATTCACTGTCGAATAATTTATTTCATGTATCTTATTATTGCAGCACAATTAACTACTTATCCATACGATACGACATATGTATAGTATCTTTTTTGTTTTTAAGGTTATACACGAAATTAATAAAAGTATGTGTTATCTTTTCATATATAAGAGTTCAATATTTTTTATTTCTTTCTCAACATACAATCGGCGTATGCAAATAATTGTAAATGCATACAAAACACATAAAACCTCCAAAATGGGTGCACAATAAAATTTTTGTATTTGCATAATAATATTTCATGAACTATATAAATGTATATCATGTATATAGAAATACGAACAAACACTGTGTTCATTAACAGGGTGTTCACAAGGCAGTCAATTCGACGTCATCAAACATTCATTTATATAATATAAACATTCTCTTTTTTTATACGTTAAATTTGCATATTTCAATGTTAGAAATGTTCATTTTTTCATTCATTCGCTTTTGCGCAATACATATTTCTGATATGTATTTCATTGTTACTAATTAACGTATGCTCGTATTTTCCTTTCAAGTGTGATTTTTAATAGATTTTCATTTCTCTTCAACTTTTTCTTAGCTTGTTAATAAAAGATGAGATAATGCTGCCTAAAGAGTGTATGCAAAGATATATAATCGCGTCAACGGAAGGTTGTTTCACAGTAGATATCAGTTTTTTTAAAAATTGAAAGACTTTTTTCAGGTTCACATAGTTATTATACATATGTACCTATGTGAATTTTTATGATTATATCGAATGTCTCAATCATTCTTTGTATAGTTCATAAATAACGTCATTTCTCGCGTTCTACTAAAGTTTTTTGGCCTGATAGTGATTATTTTAACGAAGGCTTGATACGATTAAAATTGTAGTCTCTTATTATCCACAGATACGTAACTAGATATGTAGATATGTATAGATTCGTAATGTAGTGATAATCCATAGATATGATATACAATATGTATACATGTATATTATTTGTTTTTACTGTTTTTCTCCTGAATATGGTCTTTGATATTGTTATAATCTGTTCTTCAATAAATTTTGCATTTGGCTACGGTCGTTAATTGAACTGCATCATTTTTTACCAATATTTTAAAAAAAATATGAGTACAAGCACGCGTATTGGCCATTTAGATAAGAAATAGTGTACAAACTACAAAGCATAGAATTTGTTATTGTAAAAAATTATGTACATACATACAAGACGTAACGTAGAAGATATTTTGTTTAGATTCACTTCTATTCTTTAAAATATTTTTCCACAATTATTAAAAATTTTTGGACAATGTTTTCTCGCGATGATCACGTACGGAACATCGTTATTTACGTCCACTTTTTCGAATTTGCTGAATTTATTCCACACATGAATGGCCATCGCCTTGTCCACGAGCTGCATCGTTGTGTTCTTGTCCTTTGTCTCAAAATATATCTTCCATTTATCGTAATGGATCGGATAAAAGGTCGATGGAGAGAAAACTTTAAAGCCATGACACCGACTTGTGGTCATGTCACGAACCTGAGAGAAGAAAAAATGTTATATATTTGTTTCTTCAAACGTTAAATCAACGAATAATTCGAAATATCGGATCTTTCGCATTTAACGAAATATTAAAGAAGTTTCTTGCACCGTATAATCATTATTTTTTAACTACATATTGTACAATATAATAGCATAGTACGCAATATATAATAAACATAAATGATCGATTTTCCTGAATATCATATTTAGATTTGCCGACTTTGTACATTTATATATTAATAGTATATATATTAATATATATGTAATATATATATTATTACTTTGAAGAATAAAATTCATATCAGACAGTTATCCCATTTTATGTCACAGCGATATTAATTTATTTCAATGCTGTCGTAAAAAAATAATACTTTTCAATAAATCAAACTGTATCAAATTATTGTACTCACGTATTTAGTTGAACAGAGTTTTCGCAACGTTCTAGTGATCACACCAGGACCATTGTTGCCCCAGATATCACCTCGGAAGTTTGCTCGTATATCGCGAATACAGGCATCGGCCATGCGACGACCCAGCTCTGTAACGTCAAATCCCATAACACCGGCAGCAACATTTTTCCAGTCTTCGGCACCGGCAAAATTTGTTAAACGTTCGAGGGATCTGATACAAGCGTTTCGTACAATATATTATCGATTAGTTTTGTAGTTATAAATATTATAATCTAACAGAATTCATGAAAAAAAACATGCACGATTTCCTTGTTTTTTACGTGTAAGGTACATGACTAAACAGAGCATTCCTTTTGTTTACTGTAGCAAGTACGTAAATAGCAAGCAACTCGCAACTCTACTATACTTGATACGAGATTAATAGGGATGTGCGAGATACCGAAAATATGGATTGGGATCCAGAAGCAATTTCGGAGTTTGAGAATCTCGGGATTCTCAAAAATTTCGAAAATCCGAAACACATTTCCAGTAGCTTCAAACTTCTTTCGCAAAATAAATTTCCTTCCTTTCAATTTTAAGACATATAAAATAACGATAAGTATGCAGAATAACGAAGCCACCTTCAATTTCAATAATCTTGAAATACGTTGTCATCAGTTCGAACAACTTTTTCCACACGTAAAAATTGTTTTTAATAAAAATCATCGTCGTATTAAACAAAATTAGCTCTCGATGTTCTCGGAATCTCGAGATTTTCGATCTCCGAGATACTTTCGGTATTCATCCGACCCGAACCGATCATCTTCATCACCTTCCTGACTCGTCCCGAACACCGGGATCCCGACATTTTCGGAACTTTGCACACCCATAGCGACTATACAATGAAAATTTCCTCTTTCGCGAATAATATTTATACGAAGTATATTAACGACGGATTTCTCAATATTCTCACGAATCAATAGAATTCGTCATTTTACAATTAGCAGAGCGTATGAATATGAATTCAGAGTTACGTTATTCTAAACTCACTGGCAATAAATATTTAACAAGTATATATTTAACATCGCTATATAATTTAGCAATACTCGTCTGAATGTAATATATACATATATACATATATATATACTAGTCATAAGTTTCTGAAAATGCGCTTACGCGATGACAACAACATCCAGATCCAAATATATTCCTCCATATTTCCAAAGGGTCAGGTATCTGAGAATATCTGACATATGACTTCTTGGCCAATAACTTTTTTTCAATATGCCACTACTATACCATAGATGCAGAGGTGTGTCTCTCATGTATTTTTCAGGTTTAATATGCCTGATTCGAACGTTCGAATAGGTTTGTAGTTGATTGAACATTTCTCTTGATTGGTCCGAAATTTTCGAAGGGGAGATGAACAGCAAATACACGTTCATACTTGGATTCATTTTAGCCGCGGATTCGACGGCACATGCTTGACGAGCGTTCAGCACCAAACCATCTTCATCGAAGCAGGACGTCTCGTGGAAGAAGATATTTCTATCCGTCATTGGTTTATCTGTTGTCGATTAGTATAAAGGGTATTATAGTTATGCGGTTACAAAATTTGTTAATAAAACGGTAAAAGATTCTGATAAATAGTCTTCAAATAATATAAACGATAAGATGTAGTAAAAAGCATCGGTCACTTTTATTTTAAAACGTTAATCGCGCGATGGTATAGACACGCTCTAAATGGTTATTCTTAATTTAGATGATAATATTAGGAGTATGAGATATATTATTAATGTTTGGTTTTTTTCAGTATCACGAGGGATTTAAATTAAAAGAATTAGCTTGAAGCATTTGTGTGTATCAGGCACATCTACGTAACAACAAAGAAAAACATGGTGAAAAATATTATTGAAATATTAATTGAAAATTCTTCTTCTTTCAATAATAATTTCATAATAATTCACGGTAATACTTTCCTCGAAATTTTACGTTAAATCTTGAACATTTTTTAAGCTGTTAATTATGTTACGAAAATAACTGCCGATTAATCAATTCCTATCTTGAAGTTATATGATCTTTGCCTTGTAGAAAATATGAATAAAGAAAGAAGACAAATTTACATTAGAATTTACATCTCGACCTTGGATGCAAACATTTGTTTATTGAGTCAAGCACTATCAACGCCAGCTGTCTGGCCTCAAGGTGAATAGCGAGGCACAAGCGCAATTTTGCTAGCCTGGAAAATATCTTACAATTAGTTAATGATTCGCCGGCCTCTCATGTAAGTAGCGAGAAAGTTGCGTTGCTACATAATGCCTTAGAAGGGATGGTCCGAAGTATCATCTAATCAACTTTGTCTAATTTTTGAAGCAAAATTAGCTCCACCCACCCAGGAACTGCTCCTTAGCTTCACGAGTTTGGCTGAGGAGTCAGTCATCTGCGATAAGCTAAGGCAAACATACAAGTTAAAGAATGAAAAAAAAAAATGCATCCAAAATTCTTCCGAGTTGCCTTCTTGCATCAAAGAAACAACGACATACGTGTGTAAGTACACTTCGATCGACACGATTCACAGGAAGAGATAAAATGTGTGTAAGATTGGTCGTCCCGATCAGAAACACCGTAAAGATGTTTGGAATTGCAATATTATGAAAACGTGGATGATCGTGATTTCATAAAATAAATTAAATTTAACTAACCTAGATGCGGATCAAAATCCGGAAGGCCATCTGGCGCGCCTTCTTCTTCGTAACACGTGATGTCGTCCCAAACACCAATCACGAACGGTGATATGTGTTGAATGAAACCGTTATCGGTGGAAATCATCAGGATGAAAATTACGATGGCGCACAGGCAGCCGAGGACCAATCTCTTTTTCATTTTCCTTGAATGACAACCGATTACAACTTACAATAGTTTTACTAGTTATGCTGAGTCAGCAACGTTAGTATATATGTACATATAACTAGTCAAAAAGGTTTTCGTACATTCTTCAAAACAGAATAACTTTCTTCAAATTGAACCAAGCAACGTAGTTTTATTTTTGACAAGATAAAAGGATTAGTTTACTAGGCGACGAGTAAAAAATACTTTGAAAGACTTGCAATTGGTCGAAATCCGTGTACCTGGTTATTCAACGAGTTGGGTAGTAACAGCTCTAGCCCCTGTCCTCTTTTCGAATCAGTCCATCTCACAGAATCGATAAACTGGGGGTTGATTCTGTCGTTCTGTTTGTTCTGCGCGTATTTTTCAAGGAAGATAACGCCGTACACTTGTAACGAAGTAATCGTTTTTTTCTCTCAAACACTACTAAAACTACTTGATTACTTTCGTTAATACACATCATTTTTAGTTGGCTATACTAACGACACTCTGTCAATAAATATTCTTCTCCCAGCACTTTTCCAGAAAATCTTCAGCCAAATCTTTTTCCTCTCTTCTTTCCTTGTTATTCCGGAAAAAAAAAATATAAAGATTGTTATTCGTTGATACACTAGACGTGTGAATAAAATATGTGAAACTTTAGAATGTAAACGATCTTTGCCTCATGCATAATTCATAGATTTAAGGTATTGTTCAAGGCTGTCGTAACGATCGTAGAGACAGTTTCGCCAGTAAATTAACAATTGCGTATTTATATTTCTTTGCTCGATACTGTACGCGAGTAACACGTCTGTCGTCTGTACCTAGTGGAACGAGTGGTCGCGCGCATGCGAAATGAAACCTAAACGTACATTGTACGATTAACATTTCGTTGTAGGCGCAGATTCCTTGTCTGCAGATAACTAGAAAATTATGAATTATCTTTTGCAAATTGTATCGTGCAATCGGTCATCTTTGTTATAATCGATGTTTTCAGATTTTTCAAAATCTATTATGGAATTCCTTAATTACTATTCTTTACTTGTTGATAAATAATGTTGATGGAATCTTATTGACAGCCAATAGATTTTAGAGCTTTTAAATGCTTACATTGTTGAAAGACATGGCTTTAAATTTATCGTAATATCTACTTCTTTAATAATTTCTCTGGATAATTTCCGAAATCAAAAACTAATTACAAAGAGTTCGTTTCTCTCTATACAGAGTAGGTCGGAAATCACAGTTCAACCGGGCTCGGGTGGATTCTAACATTGAGACATAATTAAAAAGGGTAGAATAAAATTTTCTCATACGTCGTTTCGTTTCTGAGAAAATCGAGTTAAAAACTTTACGAGTATATCTTATATAAGTTGGCTAGATATCAACTACGTATGATTAAGCAATCGGCACGAAGTTGTTACATGCGTGAAAGTAAGTTAAAAGAGTTAGATGATGTTAAATAATATCTTCCCATTCAAGGCCTTATTTTTAAGGAAATAAAGTTCGAACATGTTTAATCACGAATTGATCTGAAAAAACGGAGCATCTTATGAAAAACTATCGTTCTATATTTTTCCTACTTATATTTTATGTATTTTATGATTATAATTATATTTTCATTCGCGTACCTTGGGAAATGAACAATTGTATATGCTACGATATATGCTAGATGCTATACATACACATACATGTATTATATGCTATGCTCTGCTGGACTACAATAATTGACGCTCTATTATGCTATAATATTATTCGTGCAATTGCTGTTTCTGCAATTTTTGCTTAGTTCAATGCCGTAATTTTTGCAAATATCAGTCGTGCTCTACGTTGTGGATACGATTAATAGCATAATGGTATTATTCTAGAGACTTAATGATAATATACAGGACATGACATCACCTTCCAGTCGACAGCAATTATAAACTACGTTTTGCAAGATCAACATCCGGTAATATGCGATATGTCATGTAACGGGTCCACAGAAAGTTTATAAAAAATTACCTTAATATTTGTAGAACTCGTATAGCCTGTAAATTACGATCAGTACAATTTATAATTATGTATAATATTAATATTATATAAACATACGAGTATACAATAATGGTGTATTGATTATGTACTACAGATTCCATATGCAATTGTAATGACGGAATGGTTGCGATAAATTCAGGGGCAACAATGGAGATTGGTAAATTCATGATCTTTCTTATCATATGCTGACAAATCAGTATATGGCTAAAAAAAGAAATTTACGTTACAAGTCATGTTTATTTTGTACCTCGTCTAGGCTTGAATCTATACATAATTTTATCTAGTTTTTCTACTGTAATGTATTTGGAAATATCGATCTTATTTTCATCTGCAAATTCAGCAAATAGCGTTTCTGTACTTTTTCCCTTCCTTCAAAAATAAATACGTGGTAGTACATTTATTTTGTAAATATCTACGGTAAAGTAGAGCTGGTTGTTTCATAAATATCTAGAACGAGTGAAATTATTTTTAACTGACATTTTTATGCAATAGTTTTCGATTACACAATTGTCGATAAAAAATAAACGCCGCCTTGCTATTAGTTGAAGGTTGATCTACGACATCGAGGAGGGCGCTTAGATCGTATAAGTCGAGAGTAATCAGTACACAGTGAAAATGGCGCCGCTTGAGTGAAGGTGGGTGATTCTGTGCGTGCGTGTGTCCGGAAAGTGCGTGTTTTCGGAAATGTGGCAGGATCTGGACGGTCTGGGGGGTGCGGGAGTAAATTCTGGTGCTCACCAGCTCGACCAGTTCGGCACAACAGGTAAGAACATTTTCAATAAGCCTAATTTATCTGTCTCTATGTACGTAGCAACCTGGCAAAAATCTAGGTTTTCCCTGTCAGAGCGCACGCGCTTTCTCTCTCTCTCTCCCTCTCTCTCTTTCTACTTTTCCATTGTGTACATTCCGTAAACAAAACGAAATTTTCTTTTCCTCGAGAAAATCTACGGGATTCGTTCAACTCCGATCGTTGTCTCGTAGCATCTAGCGTGTTTGATAAAGCGTTATAATACGAACGAAATTTTTTGAACGTGTACCTTCCATCTGTCAACAAAAATGCAGCTTCTCTTAGCATTAAAGAAAGAGAGAGACAGAGCAAAGAAGATCGAGCGACCGAGCAAGAGATTTACTGGAATTCGAGAACCTCGCGAAAACAATTTTATACCCATTAGCGATCGATATTGTACGGTACTGGAGAGAAAAAGAGACTTTCCCGTGCATTCGACGTTTCGATATCTTTTTTGTTTACATTCACGCATCTTGAAACAAAATATCTTGGTGAATCACACGATTACGCAAAACGTCGTATCGCGTGTTATACCTACACGCGTTGGGACGGTCCCAATCTCGTTGGAAATAAGATAGTAGTACGGTTATCGCTACAGCGTCGTTAACGTTGCTGACAATCATGGATCGTGGTATAGAGATCGGCGACGAGATGGTTTCTTAATATTATGGTATTCATCGAAGCTATTGTATCTAGAGTTAACGGTATCGCAATTAGGATCTATGAGACCCTTTCTGATTTGTGAAGCACGGCTATCGACCCCGTTATACGTTCCTCGTGCCATCGACGAAGCAACAGTTTCTAATTGTTTCGCTCGGCCACGTAACCTAGCCTAATCCGAACGGCGCGACTTTCCGTTCGTCGCGCGAAAGGAAGAGGTTAGCGTACCCGTTCGAATTACATAACCTCGCGCAGAGGTCGAGACACGGGATCATACGGTACCCTTGCGACGTAGCGCAGGTGGCAGAACGCATTATGAATGGCGTATGAAACGCGGTGCACCATTTTCTCCTCCTTTTCTCCTCCTTTTCTCCTCCTTTTCTCCTCCCTCCGTCGTTTCTCTGTTGTATTTTCATGTTTACGCTCACTCGGGAAACGAGCAAATTATACGCCACAGTTAGTTACCTTATTAGCCTCCGACACTCGTTCGCGCTTTATTATTCCCGTGATCGCGTAGTTCCGATTTAATTTTATCGCGGTATGTTACTTCTTTGAAATTTCTCTTCTGCACCATCGTTTAATCGCTCGATCTTTGTTTCCTTTTATTAGGGCTCAAATTATAGCGGTACTACGCGCCTAACGTAACGAAAAGGAAGAAGCGCAACCTAAAGTTCGCGGTGCTTAAAGGTGAACGCTTTGAGATTCTGGTGGTAGTATTTTTGCCGCAGCATTTAAATTGCTCGAGCGTCGTCGTTAGTAATGCTATTCGGTTGTACAAGGTGTCCCGTAATTACGATACGACTAACAAGTTGAACGACTTTCTATTCGACCAAACAAATAAACAAGTATAAAACGATATTTCAAAAATTGGGAAAACTGTTTTACCTAAAAAATTATTTGTCGATGAATTCTGTGCAAGTTCAACCCGATACGAAGTTACTTATATACGATGCATCCTGTATATCTTTATCAATCCGCCGTGATCGGTATCTCGTCTTACTGTTCATTCTTTTTTTAAAAACGATCGATACGATGAAAAATCCGTGTCTACTGTTACGCGACTGCACGCATTGATCTTACACACGCACGACTGCAGTTCTAATTATAGGGACCAAAGTATCCTAAGAATATAACGAATAATGTCAATCTATTATAACGATCCTGCACTAACGAGGTATTCGTCTTTCGCGTGGAGTATACACAAATATTTCTAATAAAAAAATATATGATAAAAACGTTACAAACTGGACAACGGTCAATTACCGACGACTGTTCGAAAATGAAAAAAAGAAAAAAAAAAATATATAGCAGCACGTATGATCTCGATGACAATAGATCAAAGTTTGCAAAAAGCGGTTCAAGGTGTTTATAATAAAAGCTACTTATTTGCCACTTGTTCCCCTTCGAAGTCTACTAATGCTATTTGCGTTTATTCAGTGCGTGTACCACGACCCCAGCCTTAATTCGAAAGACCTATTTTTAGATCTGTCGTTAAATTGCTTCTAATGAGGCCCCTTCCTCGGCTTGACTGGCATCGAGGATGCGCTATTGTGTTCGAACGCTGCTCCAATCGAGACCGGTTGTCGTTCAATCAAGTTCACGATCAATTATTAATCGTTCGCATTTGTTTGTTTAATTGATTCGCGATCGATCTTCTGTTTCCGTTTTGTACGCCCACACGCTGCGAGACCGAAGAATGGAACACGCGTAAGTCGTTCGTGAGTAACAAGCGAATCTCTGTCATTCAACGGTTCGGTATAAATCGACGCTAGAACAAAACGCTCGTAACGTGGAACTAAATATACCACGTACGTGGAGAGCTATTACTAACATTACAACCAAAGTGAAATGGTAAAAATAAACAGTCATTTATGTAACGTCATAGTGGCGTTCCTATCTTCATCGTAAACGTATCTACGATTCTCGGAGAAATGCTCGAGTCCATCAAAGGTATCGCGCAAACGAGCAAAAGAAGATATCTGTTTGATTCGAGAACGTTGGACGATATTTTCAATAAATCCTTTGGAAAGAAAGAAAAATTAAGTACGTCGCGTGTTTCTAACAAATTGCAAACATAAAATACACGAGAGTCACCGTTTTGACGGATTCGATGAGTCCACGGCGTTACGAGAAAATGTTCGTTGCTTCGTTGTCCCGGCTAAATACGATAGGAAACTACTAATCTTCTTCGTGATTAGTTTCCCCCAAGTACAAAGTACGTTTTCTTTTTCGACGTAGTTTACGACAAGGATTTTTAGCATTTCTTCGTCGACGAACGTGCGTTGTGACCGATTTGATTTCGTAATTGCTTGGAGAAACATGGAAACAATGGAAATCGAACATTCGCCGAACTGTATCACATGGCCGCTAACGCAAAGCGTTTACGCGAACAAATTACATATCGCAGTTGCACATGCAATAAGATTGCTCTTTTTTGTTGCGCAGAATTGACGCCAGAACACCAGAAGATTCTAATAGACATCAGGCGAAAGAAGACGGAGCTGCTACTCGAGATACAAGTGAGTCAATTGCCCTGTTTCTCTTGTCCTCTTCTTCTACGCGACTCTGTTCTAGCGACTCTGCCTGCATAAGCGAAACGGTGTCGTGAGAAAGAATTTTTCACAGTTTTATCCGACATCTCGCGTACCGAAATTTTATTTCCATCGTTTTGCTCGTTATCCGTTCGCGTTATTTGTTTGTTCGCGAAGAACGTGCCCTATCGAAATCTAGCTTATTCGATCTTTTGGCTATGTTGCCAACGTAATTTAAAATGTTAGCAAGCTGAGGTATTTAATGGGAAGATGTTTGACGCTGGTAACTTTTACTATATAATAAAACTCCTATTCCAATTTTGCGTTTAATTCTGTAATAACGATGCATCTTCGACGAAACTTGAAAGTAAAACTCGAATCGATGATTTATAATAACGTCGTTGAACTCCTTCGGGAGCTAACGGACTCCGAGTCTTTCTCTGTTGCGGTTTATCGACAAAGAATGATCAATTTTTTTCCGCGCAAATTTACTTGAATTCACCGTTTAAAAAATTTGTTCGATTTTCTTCTATGTAGCCTAAGTAAATTTTCTATTATCCGTCTTACCTTTCTACTATTGCTACAAGAAGTAAAGTGTTTTATTCGACGTACTTTACCGTGCAGAAGAAACGTCTTATACAAAATGGTTCTGCACGAGGCAACGATAACTCTACAGTAGCGCAATAATGATATAAAAGTAGGAAGATGGAAGTATCGGAAGAAAAGCTGCGCACAGAAAGGATACTGATCGTTGCTTGTTCAGCAACTAAAAGAATGGATAGGAAATGTTAACACGCGTAAAAGTAGCTGAACGTATTATTGTTTCACTCGCGTTAACGTATATTAACGACATCGACGCGAAGAAACTACTGATTAATCTTAAAAACAGTAATCTGTTTGTTATTAAGTGTAATCACTCGGAAAATCAAAATTTCATGTCGCACATATTGATTGACATATTGATACGTTAAGTCGTAGATTCGATTGTTAAGTATCAATGGCTAAAGCGTGCAAACTGCCAATCGACGCATCGACGTTAATAACAAATCGGTCTTTAGATATTTTTTGACTAACAACGAAGGAAAAGGACGTACGTACTTCATACAGTTATCATTTCGTAATTTTCGTCGCGCAAAATGGTATCTTTTGTAGAAGGTGAATTTCGCTGGCAACGAATCAAACGAATTTCGAAGCCGTTAGAAAAAAATCACACGTTCGATGTATCGTGCCCTTGTTTCGTTTATTACAGTTATCCCACGGAAGCTGATGCTGTGCATTATCGCGAACAATAAACGTGACCGCGTTAGAACAACGATTCAGTTACTCAACTGGCTCTCTTATCGTAATAAACAAGAAATGATCTCACTCGTCGCTATCAGTTTTGCCTCATCGGTAATTCGTGCTCCGTTTCGAAGTGTTTCTTTCGGTAATAATCGTGATAAGGGCGCGAATCAAAAGCGAGCTTGCGGCTGTGAAGCGTTCGTATATTTCCGGGGAAAGATATCCATCGACTTTTACCGTGCCTCGTACCTGGGCCAGGTGTTTCTCGGGGTCTTTCATCCTCTAGTCTTCTTCTCGGTGTATCGTCAGCTGTTTTCGTATTCTGGGAATTTTCGAGGGATAGAAAACAACGAGTTGCTAGTCTGAATAGATCGTTTCCTCTTTGAATTTATCGTGTTCCGATAGAATTATAATTAAAACGATAAGGTGAAAATATGTAGCTCGCGGAACATATAAGATATGTATTTTGAGCAATGGTGAACAGAAAATATTTCGTTCGAATGAATAGCGTTTCACCGTATATTGGAAACTCGGTACATTCTACATGCTCCAAACGATGTATTTTCGTAAAGGAATAAATTCACAAAGCATCTAATGGTCGTTAAATTAAATACCAAATCAGGAAAGATTGAGATATGATTTTCGTAACTTCAACCTGGACCGTGCTTTATTCGTTCATTGGAAGAGAGAGAGAGGGAGAGAGACTTAAGAGAGAGACTCCAAACGATGTATTTTCGTAAAGGAATAAATTCACAAAGCATCGAATGGTCGTTAAATTAAATACCAAATCAGGAAAGATTGAGATATGATTTTCGTAACTTCAACCTGGACCGTGCTTTATTCGTTCATTGGAAGAGAGAGAGAGGGAGAGAGACTTAAGAGAGAGACTCTAAACGATGTACTTTCGTAAAGGAATAAATTCACAAAGCATCGAATGGTCGTTAAATTAAATACCAAATCAGGAAAGATTGAGATATGATTTTCGTAACTTCAACCTGGACCGTGCTTTATTCGTTCATTGGGAAAGAGAGAGAGAGAGAGAGAGAGAGAGAGAGAGAGAGACTTACTCTACGCGATTAAGCGTTCCTAGTCGAACATAGGTTTCTTCCGTAAACGGTTGTTTAACAGCAGCTGGAGCAATTTGGCGAGGCAGTGGACGCGCATCGAGCATCGGTTCATAGCGGCTCGTCGCGTTTCTCCGTGTCTATGTCGACGTCCGTTTTGTTACTCGGAGTGCGTTGTACCTACGTTTCTCCTTTTAAATGGACGCGCAACCTGCTGTTGTCGTGCGCGCACCGCGTTCTCATTGTGTCCTCCAAGGTAGACATAGGTTCCGAGGGAGCGGGAGTCCTCGTCCGCAGACGAGTCTCGGGTAAAGACTGGTCAGGTGCTTTTTTTATCCCCCACGGGTCCATCTATGGAAAGAGGATCTTGGGATCGAGCTTAGACCTCTTCGATAGCTCCGCTCTGAATCGTCCTTAGCCTCGCTCAAGAAAATCCATCATGCTTCCTTCGTCCTATACCCGAGGAAACTCTTCGATTTTTTGCGTTTCTTTAGCATTCTTTTCGGTACTTTTATTTTGTTCGTTTGTTGCATTACCGCCGAATGTTTGGTTTAAGGAATCGGTAGACGAGGATTAAGTATTTTCTGAAATTAGTTCAAAGTTTTAATCGCGAAGAAAACTGTAACGCCGTTATAGACACGTTGTTATGCCAGATTCCGTAGACAGAAAAGTGGTTTTTAGAAAAAAAAAAGGGAAAGATTGGTCAAATTATCACGAGGTGATCGAATCGTAATGTCATACAAGCATAAAAGCATATTGTCATAAAAGCAAGTTCTTAGGGAATAGAAAATGCCCACTCGTTGGCAGCAGTTACTTAACGTTACGCCAAAGAGCCAAAAGAGCCAAAACTTCTGACATAGATCATAGATAGATTGTTTTTTTTTCAGTCTGGTTCAGTCTGACTTACCGGTGCTCTTCCTGTCCTCTTCTGTCGGTAACAATAGACTTCTTACTCGTTTCCTTTGCACTTACCGCGCGGCAAACCGTTATTTCTCGAGGGAGGAAGACGTATAACACCGAGGAAATTGAGTAGACGTCGGAGTGCTTTGTCAGGGAAACTCATTACGAAGGGAAACTGGCTCCAATGACTTCGGCGGAGACGTAAAACGGACACGGGAAGGTAACGAAGTATGCAGCTTCGAAGTGGCGCTTGACGGCTTGTGCTAGACAATTAGCAACGTTCAATTAGTAATCGCGATTGTCGTCCGAGCGACTACCGCTGCCTTGTCAGATGGCAGTATGCACCAGTTCCTGCAACTTGAAATATCAATTACGACGTAAAATGAGTTCATGTCTTATTGCGTGAAATGTTTATCGTGAATAGCAATATAGTTGATACAAGCAACGAGGATAGTCGATAGTCACGCACCAATTTCGTAGATTCAATTTTGAAATCTAATATCCAGCTGCAATTGATAATTTGAACGTTTGGATAGATCTGTAAAAATAAAAAATTTGTGGGACAAAGATTTATGCATATTTTTTTTAATAATGATAAGCTTGGTAACAAATGTTTGAATGGTAATGTAGTCGCTGCTAGATCTCTATGTTATCGATTGCTTGAGTTCACAGTCGCGAACCGTGAGGGCGCCACATATACAATTCTATCTTATGTTTGTAAACATGAAATCTGAACTTTCTTTTTTCTTTATTATGTAAGACAGTTTCAAGTCGCGATATTAACTGACTTTGAACACAGGTCATCAAGCTCGTTCGAAAAATTCGCATTTACGCATATGTTATCATTGAGTAACGTAAATAATTACGTATCGTTTGCGTTCCTTATTTAGTATGAAATATGAATGGAATATTCCTTTTACGTAGGAAAAACATTACTACAAAATACAAACTATAAAAAGACACGAAAAATATTTTAACCTCGTACATATGTATTTGCGTGTAAACGTCGACGAGAGTTCATAACCTCTAATATCGAATCTCAAATATCTTTTTGCGCAAATTTCCCATAATTCACGATGTGTTTCATATTGTATGTAATTTTGATAATTACATTCGAGTATAAACAAGACACGTTGATAGCTGCAATGATGTTTCATGGGGGGCGAATCGACCGATTTTCTCTTTTTATCCGCAGCTACGTTGGTGGGTATCGTGTTTGCTTTATGGTCGAACAAATGACCGATTACCTAAAAATTCCTGACTGTTATCTATCTTTGGCGCTTGGCACGCGTGCATATCTGCCCTCACAATAATTCCAGGATGTCGTCTTTACGATAAAACGTTTCCGTGATAATTGATAGGGTTCTTGCTTACTTATACACGCGTCTCGTATAATTTCTATAAAACAACAAACGCGTGCACGCATACGCATTTCGTATTACAACGCGTCTGAGAGAGAAGGTAAATATCGAAGAATATAGAGTAACGTTGAACGTTACTCTACGTCGAGAATTAATCTATTAACACTGTCCCCATAAACGAGTAATTGATTTTGATCGACCTAATTAAAAAGTTTGATGGATGAGTTTCTTCGTGCTAGCTAGGTCGAGGAGCATCAACGATATTGACGTATAGCATCGAGTTTTTGATAGTTGCCGGAACTAAATTCTCAAGCATTACGATCGAACATTAATTTAGTTGTTGCAAATATTTACGAAACACAACACACGTGCGTAGTCTGCTCATTAGTACCTATTTATTCCGTACGAGGATCTGTATCAGTTTCTAAGCATGTTACCGATCGAAACTGAGAAATTGGCTACGAGGAATCTCGCTAAACGTTTGCCTCCGATTGAGCTACCATTGACATTTCGCGGGTTTCATCTTTCGTTTAATGTAATTAAACGTAAATCAAGGTATCGTTCAGTCGCGATAACACTCGTAGGGACTCTCCGCGTAACCGCAACAAGGTTGCAGCTATCAACAAAGGATTCGGTACGATACGCGTCGCGTGTCGCGTTACGTTCCCTTTCAGTTCCAATTACAGAGACATCGGTGCGCTGCCAGATATCGATTACCCCTAAGCTTTTCATCGTTTCCGTTTCTATTAATCTCGCGCGTACGCTTTTTATCCAACGTGTTTCACGGGGCGATAGAACGGGCACAAAGTAAACGAGTGTAAACACGACCGACGAAAGTGAAAAAAGAGAGTCGGCTAGATATGTAATCGGTAAAGTCGCGCGCTGAATATCCTCGGTGTTTCTTGCGTTCTTCGGTCTTCCTAAATGGATTTAATCGATCTAGTGGTCCGTCGTCTGATCCATGTGGATCCTGACTCTCGACATCCATGACGTCAAGCTCTGGTTATGGCGGCAGACGAGGATGGCTCTGCTGGCGCTCGTGCTGCGTTATCTGGTTCTGCCCTGGCAAACGAGCTCGAAAGGTGAATTTCGTTCTGATAAAGCTTGTTTGGATACGATTTCCTGATGCTCGTTTTATGATGCGTGCGTGTGTGCGTGTGTGTGCGTCTGGTTTTCTTACTGACTGCGTGTTTTCAACGTCACCACCCTACTGGGTTTAGAATTTTTATTTTCTTTGATATTAATTGCAAAGGGAGAGCAATGGTTTATATCTATTAGTCTAATTTTGATTACTAATCCATCGAATGTAATTAAAATCGGTCTGAAATCGATTGGCATTCGACGTCACGTGTTTTCATCTTTGAAATGATCGGAAACTTATTTATTCTTATTTATCTTATTTTTCAAACTTCGAGTTGAAGATCGTACTCTTTTCTATTGCGCTTTTATATCAATTCGATATGAAAGGATAGTTGTCCGTGGATCTTGATCGGCAAAAGTTGATCGTGTCGACTACGGTTTTAGCTATTGCGTTCAATAACAAAACGTAAGGACGAAGATTATCCAAAGGTATACGGAGACAAAGACGGTGCAAGAGTCAATCAGTCACCGTGATATTGAAAATCGAAATGAACGTGGAAACGAAGCAGCGAGCGAATAAATGATAAATATTTGGCTAACTTTGAGCTACTAAACATTTTGCTAACTCAAAGTTGCTTATTACTCTAGCGATGCAAATAGAATCGTTGCACGCGATTTCCGCGCGTGGAAGAATGACGAAAGTCTCGTGCAATCGCATCGACAATTACCACGACGTCGCTAAATCTTAACGCATATCGGTGCGTCTATCTTCGCAAATGTTTTAATTAATTTCTACTTTATACCTATCTATATACATATTTCAATACCTTTCCAAGCATTCCAGTCTCATTTTTGCTTATTTAACCCCATTGTAATATGAGAGAAAAGCGGACGAACCTAAACGTTTCGGTTGGAGAATAACCGTTTACGACCGGCGTTTGTTACAAAGTCATGTTTGCAGACCTGTTGATTTCAGCGTTCTTCGTTGATCGATTCGTATAGAGACGCACTTAGAAAGTTCAATTTGCACGCGTCTCGGTCACGGAAAATATGAAAAGCGAGGAATGGGAATCGGGTCAGTGGGCCTCGAAGCGAGTGCCGTGATTTTATTAGCCGCGATGGATAGCGAATACAGAGGAAAAAAGAACTCATTTTTCCCTCACCGCCGCGATATCTCCGGCTCATCTCGTGTCCGATTCTTTCCGATTTCTCTATGCCGTAGTTTCAAAAACTTTCCCTCGACTTCGCCCGCTCTTGGAAAGTCGCCACTTTCGATTTTCTTCTAGGTAACCGCAAAATTTTACTTCACGCCTCGTTGCCCCTTGTAATTTCGAAAAAATAATATTGGCAAATTCGTGTACCGAAGTCCAAGTTTCTAGAATCGTTGGATCGACGAAAGTACACGTTCGAACATTTATACGTCAATTTGGTATTATTTCCTAGGTTGCAAGACGTTTGAGTTTCATGCAAATTGCTTAGCATTGCAGTTCTTGCGTTTAAGATAGATTATCAGTGTAACGCGAAAAGAGAGATTTCGTAACTTTAGTTTGTTTTCACGAAACGGGGCAAACGGGGCAAACGAGGCTGATACGATCGTTGCACTCAAAATGCCGTATGCAAATCAGTCCAAGTGCCTTCTTATCGTTGCTCGCATGTTCTTTTATTTAGAAAGCAGCTAGCTGCGGTTAGCTGCATCGTTCCCATTAATAATTTGTTCCTAGATTACCGAGATTGATTACGTAACGTGATGTAACGGTTTATTTTATCTAGAATTTTCACTCTCTCTCTGGTCGGTCGCAAGAAAAGTCGATATTAGGAGAGTAAAAGAATAACAAAAATTTATCCCGAAAAGAAGATCTTTTAATCGAATACGATTATTCGAGGAATTCATACGAAATCGAATGTCACACGATATGGCACGAAGCGTGTCTTCCGTAGCTGGACGAAGAAAATTAATTTGTCTCGATGTTGATAATATTCTCGTTCAACTATGATACGCGGCTCCTAAGCGGTAGAACAGCTGCGCAGAAAGTAATTATTTTGCAAACTGTTCGTTGTTCGAAGCAATCGTGTTACACCATCGATGGAGCATTTCCTCGATCTCAAAACTTGGGAAGAAAATGGGAATTTCTTGCTGTTGATCGGCGTAAAGTTAATAAAATCGCGTACGTATGAAACTCGGAGGATGTGATTGCAATCAAACGGTGTCTATTTTTACCTGTGAATTGAATAGCTTGACGACGACGACGACGACGATATGATTACTTCCGAGAAATTGTATTGCGCGATGGTGCAAGAAATTATTCGTAAAACGAAGGTCGTTCGAAGCTACAACTCCATTGATCGATTAGAATAAAAGAGAAGAGGGAAGTGTTTCTAAAAAAATTAAACAGAACATAAGAATATGAGAGAAACGTTCTTCGCAAGTTGCGATATTTTTGTTAAATTCACGAGTCAGTTTAGCGCAGTCATTTCTTTCTACGACCATTTAACGTGACGGCTTAAAAGAGAATAAATCATCAAATTACAGAGACAACCACCCATGAAGGAAGCTCGACGTATCAATGCGATAACTAGTAGATGTGCTTCGCGGTAACGCTAATAGGTAACATGAATCATAGGGCGTATCCTTTCGCGCGTATAATAATTTTCACGATACAGCAGAGCTCTAAATTAAAGCAGTACCGGACTGCTGCGTCGGTAAATATCAAGGATCGGCACACACTGGACTACGTAACAGTCTACCTTCTTCGACAGAGACTGAATCAAAGGTAATGCCAGTTCGGTTAACAAGTTCATGGTCGGATCTCTTGGCATATTATTAGTCGATACTCTTATTCTATTGTACCGTATTGATAGACCTTGTGCAGATTCAACTTTCCACGGTGATTAATCCACGGACATGTTGTCTAAATGTATACGGGGCGTAAAAAAGATAAAAGGAATTTCACTAGGAAGAATTAAATGATTTCGAGTGATGCATCGCGCGATGCATGCGTCTTCTCCGAAAGTGAAAAAAAACGTTAAAGTAAAAAAATATTAAAAGGATTTGCGTACATAATTTTGTATCGGCCAGGAATCGTCCTGGAAAATTCGATGATGTCGTATCTGGAGGTGGGAACTATGACGGGTTCGTGATAGAACGCGGGTAACAGCGAACCGTACATCGTTGACCGGCATATGGCATCCCCTGGGACTGAAAGAGCAAAATTCATGACACTTGTGCGTGCACTCTCGTCGAGTAACGAAACCCGCTAGCGTGTATCGTGATTTCGTGGAATTATTTAAACCTGTGAAGTTGCTTGTTAATGGACCATTAACAGTGTAACGCCTGCGCGTTGATTTTATCGAGGAAGTAGAATCGTTTGTTTCGTTGTTTTCTGTCGGTTAGATTGTGTCCACCGTTATCGCATAACTGGGAATCTTGCCAACGGTAATCACTATTACCATTCGTATTACCTTTCTTCTGAAAGCACTTTTATTTCATCCCGAACCTTTTTACTTTGTTTTCCTTGCGTGTCTGTTCTATTATTATTTCGTCGTTGTAATTGAGATTGACGACTGTAAAACGTATACCCAGAAAAAATAAAAACGTGTATTCCTCGTTTTACCGAAGCTCCGCTTCGAACGATAAACTTTTTATTCGTTCCTTTTTACCGTTTAAGTAAAGGAGCGTTTCGCTATAAATAATATGATATAAATAATATGTATTTCGAGGCGTGCTGTACGTATATTCTCATTATTCCATTGTACGTACATGACTGCTGTATGTTGGCACAGTCGATACCTGAAAACCATCCAGTACGAATCGGAGAAAGAACCATCTCGTTCGTTACGTTTTCCTATTCCATGCAATCTATGCGTACGCAATTTAGAAAATATCGAATTGCGAATTCTGGTAAAACGCGGTGCGAGTCGAGCAAAACAAATCGAGGCAAGTTTGGTGAGGGGCGTGCGCGCGCATCTGCGTAACCGTCACGCGATAAACGCGTGCACGCCTGGTTAATCGTCTCGTCTCGTCTCGTCTCGTTCACGATGCAGCTGTAGCAGGTGCAACGACGATACGTCGTTCAATCGCGTTTAAACACGGTGATCGAATCACCGATTCGATCACTCCGAGGAGATATCGTTTGGAAATGCGAATGAACGCTTGTTCGCTGCGTCGCGATGTTAGGGTACACGCGTAATCTGTTTCTCGTTCGATTTTTCGTCTCTGGTTGGAGAGAGGGGAGAGAATCGTCAGCCGATAAAGAAGAGAGCAAACAAAGTCAAACGTTTCTTCCGTTCGCTTCTTCTAGCCGTGAATCGTGAATCACGCGGATGGAATTCAATTCTTTTCTGCGACGAGCAGATTTCGTGACCAGCAATTCGGCAATGAATTCCTCTTTCTCTCTGCGTTTCGTCCCACGACCATATTTATCAGCCTCCGTAGTAGTGGATTCCGAATTAGAGTAGGAACACGTCGTTATTTACGAATGGAATACGCATCGGAGAAACGGTGAATTACGCGATGTTTTGACGTTTACATCGTAATTCCGTCGATAGAGCTGCTATCGGTTTTATTCGATCTACGGCTTTGATTTTCCGCGTAGTTCCCAATTACGCGATGATTAATCAACGAACTATGTATTTAGTTGCTAACTTTTGAAGAGGGGCGCTCGCTTGTCGACACGTATTTTCGATATACGTATCGAGCGTATTTTCCTTATTTTTTTTTTTTTTCATTAAGATGGATAGTAGCGAGCGAGATCTGTGTGAGTTATATTTGATAATTTTCGCAGCATACGCAAATTATATTGCCGACCCTTGAACCAACGGGGCCGAAGAAACGATAATCCGCGTCCGAACGAACCTCACTCCGTTATTTAATTTAAAATTTTTTATCGGTCTTTTTTAATATGCTTGATGCGGTTCAATGAATACTTGACGTCGAATTCGATAGCAAGAAGCAAAAGGAGTCTCGTCGAGTATCGTGTTTTTCGTGGGAACGTTTCATGTTTCATTTTCAATTTTGTCATTGTAAACAAAATATATACGTATTAATACGCAGAGAAAAGCGTAATCGTTCGATAGGATTCCGTTCCAGTGGACCAGACGGCTACTTTAAATAGAATCGTACATTGACGCTCAAGCGAGCGCTGTATATAGCTACGCGAAATAGCGTTGTAGCCTAAGTAACGTGAAAGTTGGGTGAAATAATTTGTCGAAGAAACCCAGGCTAGTAGATAAAACGGTCACATTCAACGGTGGCCTGTCAACGCCCTGCTCGACACTCGAGCGCCTCCAATTGATAAGCAGTCGGCGAAATTTCAGCCTGCCTCGTTCTCGGAAGCATTCTTTTCACGATCTTCGGCAAGTATGCGCGCTAGAGCGTCCACTTGGTGTTGCCTTTATGTTCGACGTTCGAATGGAGTATTCCTAGAAATACAACTTACAATTTTAGCCGATTACGATATATGTATGTATGTATTCAGCGGATACTTTAAAACTATAGCTTTTCGGCGATACACTCGAAAACTTTTTCTCCAACAGAGTCCATACTTTTTTTCTCTTTCGATTTATGCGAACCTGTTGCAACGAAACTTGGAAATCCTTGCGAAAAATATAGCTTTCCATAAAAAATATCTATCGTTCTTCAAATATCGATCTTTCGAAAAGCACTGCCCTCGGTATATCGTAGCGTGTTAAAACGATCGAAATTACGTTTCTGAAGTTTTTCGGTAACGAGGAGATACTGCATCGTGCAATTGAGATGTTTCCGCGGTCCGCGCGTGTGCGTTCGCTGCCTTTTTAAACCGTACTTCGCCCATGAAGAGTAGGATTGACCTCATACGAGAGCCACCGCAAACGCGGTATAGTGTACAGGCTGATCCTTGCAATTGGAGTGGCTCGTACTTCATTTTTGCGATGAACGGAAAAAAACCTTGGCAAAAAGAAGAACGAAACCGTAGATCGATTCAGAAAAACTCAAGTTGCATCGGTTTTATTTCTTCCGTAGGTGGATCTGTGCAAGATGTAACATTTGTTCGTTTTCTCTATTCATATGCTGCGAACGTCCACGCTTGTGCATCGCGCGTAAAAGAATGTTTAATTAAGCAGTTATTTAGATAAAAATTTCCATGCATTTGAGAAAATAAGCAAATCGTGGAAATGAACAGTTTATGAAAAACAAAGGTCAATGTGATTAATTGGAACTCACGTATCTGCATGTTACTGCGCATTATTAGCGTATATATATTTACCAAGTAGCTAACCGATAGAGCATATTTAACGTTTTTAATTTATTATTGTTTTATTTCTTATATTTTAAATACATGAATTTGACATACACGAGATTCATCAAACGGTTCTAATAATATTTTCTATGCATTTATCTTTATTTAGAAGAAAGCTATAAGCTATACCAGTTACGAAAATCAGCCTGTATTCGCACACGCGTGACTGAGTTCACGATGCGTCCACCACGAGGCGCCAGCGCGTTTCCAGCGCGACCGTTTACTCTAGCTCGCGGTCGCGAGTCGCACGGCAGCCGCTGCGTGAGGCGGATCGTTCTTTATCCCGCGGCATCGCAATCTTAGCTAACTCGATACAATCGCGGTCTCCGGTCAAAATTACGCTGCTTCCATTGTCGTTATCGAAGAGAATCGACCTTAAGAAGACCAAACGATCACGCGACAGTGTTTTCTTCTATATCTCGCGGAAGCTTAAATTACTCGTATCATCTCGCGTGACTATTGTCATCGCAACTTATCAGAGTTTATCGATGTTAAGTGATAAATAAGGTTTAGTAAAAGATCCTATTTCAGACTGATACTTCGTTCACCGATATTTTTTATCGATAGACGAGTGAAAATTTTTAAATCAGGAATTCCGAGACGTGTTTTTAAATTCTAGATGCGTTTATCGATAGATTATCACGTGTAGTGGTCGATAAGAGTCAAGTGAAATATCGATCCTGGATCGATCGATAGATACTAATTTTGAAGAAAATCGCGTCACTGATCGAGGGTCGTTGAACCGTTGAGATCTTTGATCTCGCGTGTCGACAGTTTCTTTCGACAAAGGATCACGTTTGCTCGAATACTCGTGACGCGAGCGATCGTTTTTGATCGCGTTAACGATCGGTAACATAGAGGCGTATGTCAATGTCACCCTCGAGATCGAACGGCCACGGTGTCGCATGCAGCGCATGGTGTCAGAAAGTGTGGTTAGGTTGTTCCTGAAAGTATCACGGTTCAGGAGAAGTGAAGGGAGCTGAGTGGAACGAATTCCATTGGTTTATGAAGTTCGGCAACGCGAACTCGGTGCCAAGCATGATTTTCACCGGCAGGTCGGTGGACGCCCTCGACGAAGTTCGCGGTAGCAACGTGCAGAGCGACAACCGTCGGGACGTTAGCGCCGTCGCCATAGCCGCAGGATGGTTCTCCAGTTTGCGCAGACCCGGCAAAAGGAACAAGAAGGGCTACCAAAAGCAGGCCAAGAGCACATGGGACCTTAGCACATTATCTATGGTTAGTTGAACATTCTGTCTGGCTGCGCTTACTTCCCTCGAACGATTTGCGCGTCCCACTTGAAATCTCTTTACATTTGCCTTGGTCGATTTGGCAGGGGCGTATTTTCGAAAATCTTTTTATTTCATCAAAGATACGATTTATCTAATTCGTCGAGTTTCGACGTTTCCTTCTTTTACATTTACGCGCGAATAAACGAAAACAGTGTACAGATCGATATTTGAAGCAACGGATATTCATTGACGCTTTTTGTGTTTACAAAGGGTTTTTTAGAAACTCCCGCCTATTTTTGAATCGTAAACAGCCGCTTTGATCATCGAAGTAAGTACGTACATATATCGCTATACAGTAACGTGAAACTCTATACGTGTATGAAGTGCAGTCGAATCATAGTCAGCGACGTCAACATCTCTTCTTAACATTCTTCTTTGTTTATTTATCTTCTTGAACACGCGAACAGCTCCTGTCAAGCTTAAAGCCAGTCGATCAGAGAAAATAAGGTTATCTATGTTTAAGTGGCATACGGTACCTCAGAACTTTCGAAAACGATCGCAAGATGTCGAATTTATTTGAACAAATGTCAGTGATTAACCGTCGCGTGAAAAACCGCGGTAAAGTTTCGAGGTTATGCGCGGCAACTTCGAGCGGCTGAAACTCGAACAAGAAACTGCGATCGATCGATGTGTCGGATCTCGACGATCGGTAATTGAAAAGCCGCCAAAAGGCGCTTCCTAAATAAATCGTGGACGGTATTAAGAACAGCGAAACGATGTAAAATAAGAGTACGGTGGCGCTCTGGAGTTGGCTGACCAGCCAAATTTATTTCTAGGGACTTAACACCGACGAAGCCAATTCGATGTGCACTTACACTCTCGAAACTTGTTTTCATTTCTATAAGAATAAATTTAATTCTACCTCGGTCGGCTAATAAAGCATATAACTCTTGGAGTATAAGTTTTAGGTATTTATGAAAAGTCTAGAGCCAGATATAGAACAGAATGTATATATTATGAGAAAATATTTGGAATGCGTAACGTAATGTACTTGTTCGATTTTCATTTCTTCGAATTTATTTGAGACGAAAATCTGTCGAATCACGTGTTTTTTCCTACGTGTTTAAGAATATTATGTACGTGGGAAAAGTGTTTGTAATTTTTGGGAGAGATATGCTCGATGACATTCGAAGTCGATAGACGAAATCGGTAAGTCCATCTTATCGCGTTCCGTGTATCAGGCTTGTTATTTTCTAAAAAATGCCAAAGATTCTTACGCGCGAACACACATACGAGATTAAACAAATGGATGACACGTTCCTACTTTGCATATCGTTTCAACAAGAAACGTGTAATTCGCGAGACACTAGCGAGACAAAGTAATAACAGCAATTACAAAAAGAAGCGATTTCGAGAATAAATGATTTGACGAAGCGTTGTTTGACAATTGATGTTAGATACACACCACGTAAATAACATTTGCTTGCAATACGAGTAGTATATCTTTGGTGTACCTTGGAAGCTGTACAGCTGACAAAGCAAACTACGCATTTTTTACTCGTCTTATTACATTGTTCTTCTCAACGATAATGCACGACCATGTCGTTTACACAAAGTACAAAGATCAATAAAGTTTCGATAAACGTTCCTACACACCAGTAACAAGGTAAAAGCAGGCTGGTGGAAACTATAGAATTGCACGGCCTTCTGTATTCTTAGGACCGTACGACTGAACCAAACAAATAGATTGGCCAAAATTTGTATCGTATCTCTGTTGCACAGACGGTCTTCGATCTCGTAACGCTTCGACTAACGATCGTGAATTTTTATCTCTCGATCAAAACGATCGTTTCTTTCAACGGAACAAAAACGTTTCTGTATGAATGAATTAAACGAGCGGAGAAGAACACCGTGTCTCAGTAAACAACGACGTGATTCGATCGTTTACAATGGCACCGAGCTTCTTTCGCATTCCTGACGAAAATATCATTCCATGATGTTCCTGACGTCACGAATCGAAGATCGTACAGACGAACCGAGTCAGGGTGACTTATTTATAGAGAGAATCAGGATACGAATGGAGCTTACGCAAATAGACGGCCATTTGATGCAGGGTTGCTTTGATCGTTGAGCTAATCGCAACCCTGCGTTCCATTCTCCCATTCTATTACGCATCCAATTAGAATTATTCTCGATATTTCACTGATAATGTCGATAATTTCTCTTCCACTTTTTATTTGCTTACGGTGAACAGAAAATTGCTGGCCGTACAATAACGGATTCGCAGAACCGCGATCTAATTGTATAAGTTCTTAACGAAGTACCAGTAGATAGTTGAGTCAGCTACTCGTGAAATCGCGATAACAGAATGATACGTCTTTCGTCGATGAGAAAATTTCGCATTTTCCTTTTATTTTCAATATTCCGTTATCGTTACGTAATTCCCATTTGATCGCAACGATGCATTTATTCGAGTTCCTAAACAGGAGAACTTTGGCTGTGACGTCAATGACCTACGTACAGCAGCCCACGAACGTGTTCGAACAAGTATCGAACAATTGTTGGAATATCTTGGTGAAACCTCTGTACAAGTCAGTGATCGAAACGCATCGTGAGAACGGCTAGCAATCGTTGCCACAGCAGGCTGTTAGAGACTATCAATTTTTACGATCGCGTCAAATTGCGTGTTCGCAGATCAGGCGTGGAAGAAATTTGCCGGTCGCACGACCTTGCCGCAGTGAAATCAACGCGTAATACGCGCGCGCTTCCTGGAGCGACGCTTCCTAGAAATCTTCTTCCTCTATCTCGACAAACCCGGTGGTACCTCGGTAACGAATACCGCGAAAGCGAGAGAACCGTAATGTCGAGATTTCTATCTCGTATATACCGCTTATCGAGGATTTACGCCGACCTAAATAGTCTCGAATGAAATCCGTGGAATCTTGAATCGCGTATTGGTAATCGAGGTGTGTGTCATTGAATATTTCGAGGTATGCGGATTAATCGGAAACCTCTTCGACAAAGGGAAGCAAGAGGAGAAAAGTATCGGTTCTTCTTTCGTCCGTTGCCAGTTTATGGATTTATCGAGTGTATCGTGGTACACGTGGAAATTACGTAACATCGTGGCGTTACGTGCGCCACGGTACACTTTATGATATTAGTTATTCAGCTTGGTGGTTGCTGGCAATATTTTTAGGTTAATGAGGTGGCTCGGTGGCGGTCGGAAAGAGCTAGCGATCCGTGGGGAATAGGAACAGCGACGATCGTTTCGAAGGAAACAGAGACACGTTTTTCCCTTTCTTTTCCCTTTCTTTTCCCTTTCCCTTCGTTCTCTTTTTGCTTCTTGTACCATTTTTTTTCTTCTGTATCTGTTTCTTTGTTTATTGCTCTTCGCTGACCGGCAGCGCGTTGCGATCGATAAAACTGTCGCATTTATTCGTCGTGGTGCGTGGCGTTAAAGCATCGAGTCCTCATAAATCGTCCGACAGGAAAAAGTGTGTCGATCGGTTTCCGAGTTTCACCGTTGTCCGGCGCGAACCTACGCCGCTTTTACATAAATTACATTTCGCGACGAGCCATCGCTGCCAATATCGGCATTGTTGCGCGCCTCGCCATACAAATACATATTTCGGCAGAGAAAGCTTCTGTCTCTTTCGTTGCGTCTGCCTCTGTATTGGATATCGAGTACTACGTGCCACGACTCTTACTATCGTTCTCGCGATGTCTAGAAAAATGTAGTCGGAGAAGCATTTGCTCGAGTTATCTTTACCACGTATATCGTCATTCGTATCAAGTCATTCGACATTTTAAAGGTCTCTAAGTATAGAAGACACTGGCTGTATGAAATGATTGTGGGTAGGAAGGAAGGCTGTTAACTCTTTTGTTAAAGAAGGTGAGAAGGATAGCGGTGGAGTTTAACGTTCATTGGTAACGTTCGTGGTAGCGTGTGATGTTAAGCTTGCAATTTCACAACAAATTGATTTAACTCGAACGTAAGCACGATTACATCTTTAGATTCGATCAGTTTATGAGTTAAGAGACAATTTCCGCGTTCGGAGTCGTTCGAGTTTCGTCTTTGCTTCATGTCGAATTATGTAACGCAGCATCGGATCATGGGTCGAGATCTAACCGTGAAACGGTAGATACGTCAAAGTTGTACAGACTCGGGGGAAAACGCAGTGCGCGTTTAGATAATCGAACGTCGGAGAAGCACATAACGACATTAAAGTACGCTATAAACTATTAACTAACAGAGATTGATTCGAAGAATATGAATCACAGCTGTCAATTTTTCCTATGACACCTTCTAGTAGATAAATCTTCGTTACGTTCTGACGTATATCGTACGGACAAACAAATCGTTCGATTATGGCGTCATAGCTGGTTATAAAAGCATCGGAACTTGACTGTTTCGCGTCGTGTGAAAATTTTATTGCCAGTTTACCGCAGCAAGTTCTTATCGGTAGCCGTGGCACCTGACTTTGCTAGCACGGTTGTTTATCAGTAGAAGCTTAATCGCATGGTTTGACGTCAATAACTCACCATCGACGATGACATCTTCTCGTCATCGAGGGTTACGTAAAGCCAATAAAACAGGGTCGTTGTCGCTTCGCGAATGTTCAGTCAAATTGCTTCGAAATAATTGGTTCGGGCAAGGTATGAACGATAAGATCGACTTGACAAGCGAATGCGACAAACGGAGTCGCGAGTAAGAACTGGAAATCTCGACGAGCATTCCGATCGCTATAAGTTATTTTTTTAATGATCGAACAAGACTCACTCAGAGAAGACGATATCGTGTCTCGTTGATTACACAGCCAAACGCTATTTTAGTGTGCCAAAGTAATCTCACGTTTTTGTTTAAAAATTTTGTCACACTTTTTCTGTTTACTATTCGTCGTTGTCCAATTTTATCAGAACACAACGAGACGTGGCCGAATAAAGGAAGAGGAAGGAGGAAAAGAGGAACGAGAGAGAGAGAGAGAGAGAGAGAGAGAAAGAGGGAGACGCGGTGAACAAAGGAAACAGGTTCTGTTTTAAGCGGCGCGATTCCTCTTTCCGCATCCGCTCCGTTTGTTCCCGCCTTTTGCGACCGGCACTCGTGTATCTGGGTTATACGGCTCCTTTTTGGACAGCAAGGGGGGAAAAAAGAATGTGGTTGGGTGCACGCCAGCCTGGTGTGCACCGCGACGATGTTGTAGGAGAATGGAACGTGTAATTGGATAAATACGTGAATGGAAGAATTCGGTGGTGCTAAGACGGTGTCGCGAATCTGAAGAACTGAAGCGCCCAACGTCGACAAACGCGATATAACGAGAACTGAAGAAAATCGTGATTCGTTGCCGAATTATTTAACGAACGAGCGTAACGCGTTGACGATGGGGATAGATACCGGATAGATGAGGAAACGAGGGAAACGAAGGTATGAATAGAGACGATGTATGAATTCGCAGAATGAAAGGTTTGGAAAGGGAAGAGGTTTGCGAAAATTTCAAGTTACAATACGTGGATCTCTGTGTAAAGAGATGAATGGATTAAAATATACGTCTACTACGTAAAAGCCAGAACGAAATTTCGCAAGAACGTGCAGCGGAAAGGAAGAGGAACGTGTGTAGGTTTAAAAAAGACGTAGATAAAAAGATAAATAAGCGTAGATGGAGATGAACAAATAAACAGACCATCGAACGGATGATTTAGTTCATCTACTTTCAAGATTTCCAAGGCTAGAACATATACAAGGCTGTATACATATGACACGACAGTCGGCGACACGTTGCGATATTGGCATCTGTTGTAACATCGTAGAACGCTAAGGACGACAAAATTGCGGAGAATAATAATATTCGCGCAACACGTTGTGTATTGCACTGGGTTTAGCGTGTTGTTGTGCCACGATTGAGCAATAATACATAACAGTGGCTCGAAATCTGAACTCGAACCGTTTAAAGACAAGAGCTTATTTACCAGGAGCTTCTGGCAAAAGAATCGTCATTAATTGGCGTGTTATTCGGACCTTGAAATTTGCATAATTCCAGCAGGCTACGTAAGCGGTCGAGGGTGATTTCGCTTGAACAATATGTTAGCAAGAACATATGGGTCGTGGGGAAAATTATATTTATCTGCAGAACGCACGTAGATGTGTTTACCCTGGTGAAACACGTGTCACTGGCTAGCTCTAAGCGCGGCATTGTGTTTACAGTGAGACATACATATCGATCTTCTCCTGCTTCGTATGCATACCGCGTATCGACGGCCATTCGGCACCGCGAATAGACCGAAGCGAACTGTGTGACCGGCCGATTCGCGTAGCTTTTAACGCTGCATAGCTTGTACGTTAGAATCCGAAGGTATTCTTTTACGGACGTGTCCCTTAATCCTTTCGCCGTTGAAGTCGCCGTACAGTCACGCGGGAAAGTACAAACTGTCAAGATTTGTTAGGACGGCACATGAACAAAACTATGTATCGCCTGTTTTAAAATCCATATAAGGGAAGGGTACGTATTAACGAGCGGATAAGTAACTGTGCACGCAAGGCAACTTCTCTTCGAGTTTTGCAACGCAATTATATAATTATTATAAGTAGTTGGGACATCGTCGTTTGAATTCACAGCGAAGGTGCTAAATAAAAAGTAACGAGCGAGACCAAAGTACACGCATAACGACGTTCGAAACATTATAAAAATACTGTTATTATTATTAACTTGTTTTCGAGCAACCCACCCTAGTTGCATTAATTGCACGGTACACGCGGTATTGCTTTCCACCGGAGACTCGCGAGCAGTTAATGGACGCTCCTAATGTGGTTTACTAAACCGAGTTTCAACACACGTGCCGGCCTATCAATTTTCAAGGTACATTTTCTCGAAGCCAAACTATCGTGCACGTAAAAACGAGAAAAAGTAGACGAGTGGTGGTAGTTAGGAATCATAAAGGGGACAGCAAAGTCGTAGGAACGATCATTTGCGATTCGAACAGTCATCATTCGTCATCCATATTTACAGAACGCTGATGGCGAATGTAATAGGACGATTGAATGGAAATATATTTCCGCAAAGATGCGATTACTCG
The DNA here is from genome assembly GCA_014737385.1 of Bombus superbus. Taxonomy (NCBI): domain Eukaryota; kingdom Metazoa; phylum Arthropoda; class Insecta; order Hymenoptera; family Apidae; genus Bombus; species Bombus superbus. Next base: position 9,785,735 of record JACXIK010000025.1, on the reverse strand, counting down.
GTAAAAGCCAATGCCGGAATCGAAGAGGGACCACTCGGTGAAAGCCTAACTCAACGGACATTCGGCACACTTATCGGTTAATTAGGTCCGGGTACTTAAGAAAATTGCAACGGACGAATTTATCGGCGCGTGACGCGTTTCCGTAACCCGATCGTGGTACGATAATAATCGAAAAACTAACAAACCTCGACGACGATTGTTGAATTAACGACTAATGGGTAACTCGAGTATAGAGGTTCCTTCTGGGAACGCGATTCGCGGCTGACTTGGTTCTCCCGCGTGTTTGCACATTACACAGTCGTCTGTCGAACGATTGTACCTACCTACTTTTTATAGCTGTTTCCGAAGGACCGAGAGGTTGTTTGCGACGAGTAAAAACGTCAGGGTTACTTTCAGTCAGAACCTCTCTTATGCAGTTGGATCTCCGTAAGTTGATCTTGATGGTGATCGATCGGTTGATCCATTTGTATAAGCGTTTCCTGCTTCATTTGATTCGATCGAACTTCTGCGTCATAGTGAACTGGGTTTTCCAAATACATTTTGATATTATTTAATAATTGATTGCTCCTGACGAGTGAGTGAAATTGATCAATTTCGTTTGAACCTTCTGTTAATTTCTCAATTTCATTATCTAGATACATGGGTAGTCTGTAATTTCTAAAGAGACGAATAACTTATTTTCACGTGGTTCCTTTATCAGAAAACTCTTTCTGCGTGAAATTACAAAATGAAATTACTGTAGTCGTTCCTTCGGAAGTGAAGTAACGGCAAGTAGGCCGCCGATCTTTAAAAGCACGAAAATGCAGAGAATGCTTATGATGTGCAAAAATACACGAGATATCTAGAATACTCTGTGCAGTATCTACCGGATGAAACAAATTTCTGTTCATCGCAAGTTCCTTTCGTTCCATCGCAATCGTAAAAATACGAATATGCGTAACTAGCCACGATCTAGCGATAAATATATCCAAGTTAGAACGCACCAGTTCGAAGGGTCAATGAGAATCATCGACCGCTACGATTTTCTCGCTACTACGTTCATCGGTTTAGCTTCGATGAGACACGAGGCGGGCTTTGTGGTTGGAAGAGTAGTAGGTCGGTTGAAGATCCGATACAAAGGTTCGCGTCCTATTAAAAGGAAGCTTTAAAAAGTCGGAGTCATCGTCCGTAACGCGAGCACGAGTGAGAGAAAAAGGTAGAAAAACAAAGATAGACACCGAGAACGCTTTTATACATCATTTATGGGCTAGCTTCCCTTTCTTTCACCGATTCATAATTTCTGGAGTGTCGCCAGACCCGCGCGTTCGGCCCTCTTTTTAATAAAAGAAATCTCTGCTAGTATTAAGGCAGTTGGACGCCTTCCAATTACGCTTTCCGCGTCCTCGGCCTTGCTGGACGCGTGCGAACATTAACATCTCTCACGCCCACCGATCGACTTCGAAGATCTCCCCTGTTTCTGTCTCTCTTTCAACTAATTGGGACATCGATATTCTTCGGATTACTTCCATTTAATGACTCACTGTCAGAAATAAATAATGGAACGCTACCGGGGTTTAGAGGGCAAACTTTCAAACGCGTGGGAGGAAGCTCGCTGTTGCAATGTGCGTTTCATTGAGGTAGGTGTTGATACGAAAACGCCCGAACGAATCGGTGGAAAACAGAGCCACGCGACGTTCTTTCCATCGATTTGCCATTGTATTTTAATCGAAGATGTTCAAGAGATTACGACGATTAATACCTGCCGTTTGCTGCTTATCAGTTCGCTATTGGTAAAAAGATTAAAAAAAAAAAAAATCTTACTCAACAGATAGTTGTACACGAGTATCGCTACTATTAGAGATATAATAGCGAATAGTCGTAAATCTAATGGTGCAGGTGTTTTGCAAGTGTCGCGACAGCGTCTGCGAAGCAAGGTTACAGAATCTGACAAACTGACAAAACGATCAAAGAACGAATGAACCGTAGTAGACGCAGCTGCCGTTGAATATTCTATGTCGTAAATGGTATCTATGAACTCTTTCAGGGTAACGAACGATTATTGAAAAGTCTCGTTGTGACTTTGTTATCGCGACGCAGAGACTGGTTCCCTCGATTGTAAATTATTTAGAATGGCACAGACATTTGCGAAGAAGATACACACAGCTGCTTTGGAGTATCAATTGTCGACTGTAGTCGAGGCGTTGGTCTCGCGACCGTGGTTGGTTATAGTCGATGCCAATAGTCGTTCGAACTTCCAACACCGATCGAATGGAATGAAAAACGAAAAATTCAGACTCGAGAAGAAAATGCGAAGCGAAGTATCGTCGAACGTTTAAACGACGGGGAAACTTTAGCGAAATGGTGAACGTTCCAATTTAATTGGAGGACGTAATAACGCACAGGCGTCCGTTCGACTCGAACTTCCTCCCGTTTCCTTTCTTGAGGCCAAGGACTGTTAACGCTTCCGTTATGACGTGAAATGCAAAGGACATGGACAAACCGAGTCGTTTGGGTATACACAGAACCTCGCGGTATAATAAGGCTTGTTTAAGCTTTCTTGCCCTGCTGTCTTATACATACACTACGTTCCTTCGTTGGCGAACTTGTGTTTCCTCAGGACGTATCCACCTTCTCTAAACGAACATCTAGTACTCCAGTATTTACATCCTTATGCACGTTGAAATGAAATGCACGAATTATACGAGCAACGTTCGCGGTCACAACGTTCGTCCGTAAACGATCGTTATTTCGAATATGTTTCGTAAATGGATACGGCGTACGCTTTTGCAATAGTAAACGTTGAAATTTAAATTTCATATACCGAAGGACGTTTCAAGGTCATATCGATATACGTGCTCAAAGGTATGCATAACTATCGGCTTGTGTAATATCGCAACTCCACCGTTGAAATTCAGGTTCTCGGCTTTAACGAAGTCTCAAGATAGTATCGATGAGAGCATTGATTACCGAGGAAACATAAAAATATAATTGTGGGTACGTGATCACTGCAAGTTTCAGACTCGGCATGGCAATTTTACATTCGCAATTCGCAGGAATACTGGCTTGCAGACAGATTTTGTAATAAAATAGTAGCGGAACGCTATAATGACTCTCGTTCGAAGGTTTCACACGCGCGAGACACGTATCTTGCCATACAGAGACAAATTTTCTGAGCGCTCGCTCAATCTTCGATCGATCGTGCTATCATTCCCGCGCGCTACACTAAAAAATATGACGATCTTTTTACGCCGTACGATATTTCGGTTTCTTCTTTAACCGTGGAACAACCCGACTTTTGAACCGAATTGTTTCACGGTACTGCGAGAAACGTGTATCATCCGGAAGAGGAGGAACCAGATGCGAAAGGGTTATAAATACGATCCGTGAACGCGCGAGAATTCATTCATATCAGTGAGAAGACGACGTACGAAAACGGTCGCGGAAGAAATCGAAGTTGCGTTACAGGCGTCGATGAATCATTCGTTTAAATAGCACGCGCGAATTCCATCTCTGCAAACTCGCATACCGCTCGAATCTGACGCACCTTTCTCGCACAGAGAACTATTCTTATCGCTGAAATTCGATTGTTCGTATGCCTGCTTTTCCATAACGAAATATAACACGACAGGGTTACTTGAGTAAGCGAGCAAGTATTATATGAAAATTAATAAAGCTATGAAATTATGATAATTACAAGCGAGGATATCAACGTTGGTTCAAGAAACATATCTCTTGACGAATGATGAATACAAGATATATCTTTGAAGAAACCTATAACCGTCGTCGACTTGTCAATGTATAAGATGTATTTCATTACCTATCACGTTACTAATAACGAATTAAATAATCCGTTTTCAAGCGTAGATCACTGAAAAGTTGTTCATAGCCAAGTTTGGCGAACTACGAAAAAAATCGCTTAATTTCATTCAAATAACTGTACTGGTCCTACTTGTCCTAACTTAACTTATCCTAAGATCTGATTCGATCGATCCGTGTTCCCATTTTATTTGAAAAAGAAAAAAAGACCGTTCGCTGATTATACGTGGTATGCTATTCTCCGTCGCCGGAAGTTTCGCAGTTCCATCGAGAGCGATTCTTATTTCCGTCCGTCAGGATCGTTTCCTTTTGTCCTGATTTGCGTATCCTGCATCGAACGTATCGCGCTATCGTGGCGTAGTGGTCGGGGCGAATCTTATAGCGAACTATGATACACGAAGCGATCGCTTCTATGTATCATCAACGGCAAGGTTAAACGCTACCGTTCGAGTATGATCGTACAAACGCTTCCGCGAACAATGACTAATTGCGATTCTTTTTAGCAACAGGCAAAACAGAGTGTTTCCTACCATTTGCACGGTTAAAGGGTAATTAATTCTATAATGTAGGACGCCAACTTGGAAAACGTGTCGTACTCTTCTAGCGCTTAGGTTTTAACTATTAGGGTTTAAGCTGCAGTTGAAACTCGTTATATCGCGATGTGTGTTATATCGTGTAACAAAATTGGAACGTTGCATTTAGTTGCGTGTTCCCAAGAGCCGAAGCGATTTACGATTTTTTCCTTGTAAAATTTATGTTTGTAAAACCGGTATATATTTTCATCCATCTTTTTATAATTAATCGAATTTCACTCATTAAGCGTACTTTTATCACACGTTACGATACTGCAGCGTAACGTTCAAAGATTATCGATAATAGGAAAGCAAAGTTAATGGTAGCTACGATAAAACCGTAATAACCGCGTTTGATAATTTCACCGGCGCAGGTGTCGGGTTAATTACAACAGAGTACACGAACGGTGGTTATAATTGAGCGTCGTTGCGCGTTGCAGCGTGTAATTTCAATCAACGTATTCGAGCAACCTTGCTAGAAGGTGAAACCGCTAAATTCAAAAGCAAAATCGTTCTTTCTGTCGTTCCAGCTGAAAAAGACGCGTTAACAGCTCGTAATTTCATTAGTACCGTTTTTAATTACCGTAACGACTTGTAACGCCTACGGTAGGCGTCTTTCTCTCTCTCTCTCTCTCTCTCTCTCTCTCTTTCTCCTTTTCTTTTTCTTCTCTCTTTGCTTTTCTGCGATCAGCAAAAAGTTAACGAGATAACGAGGACTTTTAAAAATCACATGCTAAAAAACATGTGCTACCAGTGGTTATTAGCCCATCGTTATTTCTAATGGCGTTAAATGTCACTGTGTCACGCTAATGTTAAACGAACTTAATTTCACGCTATCGCGGACCATTTTCTTATCATCTTGCGTTAGGTTAATAGGTGTGAATGCGATTTATACCTGCGACTCTCGCGACAAAGTTTGAAACCAGTCTCGGCTCATTTTTTTTCGTGGGAAGCGATCGTTCGGTCGATCTTCGAAGGGCAAAATTTTCGTGAAACGGAAAACGCACGCATAAAGCATTCGGGAGAAAAATGAAGAAAAGAAAGAAAGATGAGGGATAGTTGCGCGATCTAATCGCTGAAGTGTGTTTGCACGACGCATTTTCCGTTTGATTCGGTAGCGGAGCTCCGTGTCCAGCTAGATGAAACTGCGCGCGGCTGGTGACCGAGCGAAAGGGGGAATTCCCTCGTCCTCTCTTCTCTTGTTGCTCGGCCGACGGCCTTGAGAGGTCACTTTACCGGGACCGTTCGCTGAATACCTGGCGAAGAAAGGAACTGGAACGTGGTAGAAGTAACTGGTATTCCGCCAGGGCATGATAATAACGTCTGCGCGTTTCCAACGAGTCGTCGTTTTCTCTCGGCGGAACGCGTATCGTCTCCCTAATTCACGCTCCACGTTCCGCCTTGCCTTATCATTCTACGACCATTTATTTTTTATCTCCTCCTTTTCCGTCTCTCTTTCTTTTTTTTTCCATCCTGTCTCTATTTCCTCTCCCCTTCGTCCCCTTTTTTTTATGCCTGTGATTATCCACCGTGGATATTCGCGCGCTAAGAGATTTCTGGCGAGAAAACGCGAAATACCTGTGTCGCGACGTAGCCGTACCGGTGTTGTGCAAAACTCGTCGGACTACAAGTTTTTCTTCCGATCGTGCAAGTATCTACTAACCGCGCGTTAGAATCGAACGATGTGCTTACTCTCTCGCTTACGGTATAGAGACGCGCTGTTAAGTGACTCGATCGTAATCCCAAGTTTGTTAACCGACGTTAATTTTGTTGGTTTATTACTCTGAGATGAATGGAAGATCGCGTTTCGATCATTGGGTCTTCGAGAGTTGAGCGATAGAAGAAGGGTACCAGGGAATTTAACGCTGAAAGTTTAGCCCAATTTTAGCCGACATTTCTCAGGATGCATCGGATTGAATAGAAACCGCAGCACATGGTCAACGTCTGGCATCTCTGTTGTGCGGTAAATACTGTTGGTTAGATACGAACCTCTGACGAGTCTCTGTCCGTTTTTTCCCCCCTCTTCTCTCTGTTACTGTACCGTGCATTTTACTTTCAAAGTAGCTCTTCTCTGCAATCTTTTAGAGAATCGTAACGAAAAATCGTGCGTTCGATCCCATTTCATTCCGAGTTCGTTTACTATGTGCGAAACACATAATCCGAATAAACTCTGAAACTTGCGATCGTTACAGGCTTTAGTAAAAAAAAGTCTAATTGATATAATCGTTCGTTAGCCATCGTAAAAGCCAAGATTAACGCTCGAGGCGATGGCTGAAACGAACCGAGGTAAAACTTTAGCAATCAATTTTAAAGGCTGCTTTTCGAAAAAGCGAAGATTGCAGAGATGACGATGTCCAGCTTAATCGAGGTTCATCGAGCCGTACAGCCAGTTACGAAGGCAAAAGGACAATCGGGAAATAAGAAAGAGAAGCAAAGCTGCGCGGACAGTATGGCAGATAAATTGGAAAACTAACCACTCAAGGCCATGTCGAGGGGAGCCAAGGAAGTAAAGAAGATAAAAGAAGAAGCGAAGAGCATTCTAGCAGCACGTGTCTTGTACCGCGCTTCTGATCTCGCGATTACCGCGGTGTCGTTTTTTCACTTAGCGAACCAACCATTCAAGGACGCGAAACAAGGCTGTTGGTCGCCAGAAAAAATAGCCGGACCTCCTTTTCCTTTCCATTTCGGAGTTGTGGCGCGTAGAGGTGGTCGCTATGTAGGTCGTCAAAAAAATGGGACGAAAGTTAGTGTGGTTGATGTAAATACGCTTCCGGCCAGACGAGAACCGTTTCGAACCTGTATCTTTTTTATTTTCATTTGTTTTTCTCTTTTTTCCTTTGAAACGATGAATGGCGATCGTAGCGCGTGGGTTATTGTTCGCGAAATTTTTATTGAATCGGTTTTTTAAGCACGAATCGTTCATTCATGCTAGTCGTGCAATTTTTCCCCTCTCCGTCTTTTCTGTTAATATTTCATACCGAAAAGACTTGGATATTAAAATATACGAATATATATTCGTCTTTTGACGAATGTTGGTCTTAATACGGAGAAAGTGTCGCGAAAGGACGCGATTCGCACCGGGAAATTTCCATCTCTATCGAGTCCTTTGTCGTCGCCCGTTTGCTCCCTGAAGACATAAGAAAAGGGAAGACTTATTCCTGTCAGAAGGATACAAAGAGGATACAACGACGCTACGTTAGAGCCACCGCGCTTGCCAAGAAGAAAAGAAGTAATATTACGTCAAAGGATCCTATTCTTAACGCGTGGGAAGGCGTAGGCACTTCGTCATCAATCGCAAAGATATATATTACACGGCCGAAGAAAATGAGACAAGGAAGAATGAACGGTTCTAAAAATACTGCTAACGGAAACTAATATAATTCATATCGAAGTCGGTATGTACCAAGATCTCGAGACTCGTCGCAGATGAACTTTCAGTCCACTTTTGAGCCGTATAAGCGTGTCACGAACCAGGTAGCCGACTCTCGTGTAACAGAAACGGTGCAGTCTCGTCTCTGGGGGTCTAAAATAAACGTGCACGAGCTATTATTGGATTAAAGCAGGACAGGAAAGGGAAGAAAGCAGAAGGAACGAGCGTCGATTGTACGAGAAGTCACATGTTTTACGAATCGTGACTGGACACGAGCACCGAGGGCGTACAGAAGATATGCCTTCTGAAATGTCGTATAAATATTAATACGGACCCTTCAGGACCAATACACGTGAGCTAAGCCAAGAATAGTGGAAATTAGCATAATAATAGCTTCCGTTATTAGCGGTGAACGAATGATAATTCCAAGATAAAGACACTCCTTGTTACCAAATATCGTGGTTCTTCTCTTATGATAATAGCCGGGGGATGAGGAGACGTCGATGTGTTTCACAATTGAATATTTATTTGTGAAATATCATTAATATCGCGATATCCATATAGTCTGAACCGCGCGGAAACTTTTGTTGCAGCTGCAGCGTTGTTCCGCTAGTTTTCGTTTTGATGGAAGTTTACAGGATATTACGATGGGTTGCGTCCATCATGGCGACTTAACTGGAGAGCAAAGCATAGTTCTCGAAGTCTATCCAATTAGATGCCACGTCCACCTCCGGATGAATATTCAATTTCGTCGGTATAAAATAACACAGTAGTAATTTAAATACACTATACTTTCCAAAGTTTGTCCAATTGGACGCTACGTTGACCCACCATGAATATTCAATGCCACCGCCATAAAACAACAATAACGATTCAAATACACCGAAAATAGAAAGAATAAAGGATCAAGCGTGTACTACCTTCACGGTAAATTAATTATATACTCTAATAGGCAAACGAATATCGCAGTACACGGCCAGAGCTAATGAATATCAATAGAATCGATCTCCATAATCTACTCTCTCTTCTACGCGTCTACAAAAAAATTCTCATTGCAGCTTTACGCCCGTGGCAATCGCGAACGTATTTAGTCGTCCGATTTTAATTAATTTCTTCCATTGTTCATTGGGATTTAATTATGCCTCTGCAATAGCGGATACCCGCGTTCTCCGGCTTTTATTCACGCGTACGGCGTGTAATCGCAATACATGGAAATTCGACCTTTGCAGTAGGCCATCCTGTAACACGCGTAACAGACACGTTCCGCATTACACGGACCACGGAGTTTAAAAAAAAATTATCGAGCCAAATTACTCATCCGCGAAGTAAAGTTCGTTTATGAAAATTTACAAAATCCTCGTGTATCGTTGCACTTTGAAATTTACCCACCGTGTTACACCAGAGGATGATGATACAATTTTTCGAATTTACAAATTTATAAATTTCGCTCGCGGTAAATGGCTCGTAAACGTTTAGAAAGAGTGACGCTCGAGGAGAGCACGAAACGAAACGAAAGGAACCGATCTTGGAAGTCACCAATGTCCGACTCAAGCACTGGAGAACGTTGGCAAATATCCGCGAACTTCTCTCTCGAGCGTGGAGACGCGAATTTGTACAGAAGCTGGCTGTATTTCGAGCGCGCGAGGATCGCGCCATGCAACGGAGGGGAGCGCAGAAATGTCGAGTCGCCGCATTCCAGCGACTTTTAACGACTGTAACCCTCTTTTCCTCGACGGTCGAGCCGTTAGCCACGCTCGCGCACACCGACTGAGACACTCGGCTGCTTTCCAACCTCTTTGTACCTTACCCTACGATCGCTTTAAATTTCCTCGTAATTATCGCGATATCCTGTTCCCTTGGTTCGATGCTTGCCGGATGAGAATGGCGCACCGTGTATGGATGGGCGGATGAAACTTGTCGTGGGTGGTTAGACCGATCGATATCGGACAATGAGTCGACTGTTGGTCTGGCTGAGTTATAATTATGCGAAAGGGGGAAAGAAAATCGTGGAAATGTTTCGTGTGCAAGTTTTCGCGGCACCTCGAGGGTGCTTGATATCAGCCAGGAAGGATATGTTAAGTAATGTCGGCGGCTAAGCACGGTACGTTGTCTGTCCGATGAACGTGATATTTGTTCCTGATATTTCGTATGTCTCACGGGAATGGTAATATCGAAATTCCTCGTTCTCGTCATTTTTCTTACTGCCACGGATTCTGCATTTTGACTCTCGGACACGTTGAATCTCGTCTAACGGCGGCAAACGAGTTTTCTGTAAAGTAACGCGACTAATGTAACGCTAGAGTGTACGAGAGCAGCGGATATAGGGGAGGGGGCGAATGACTTGGTTCAATAAATCAGTAATCCGGACTTCCCTTGCCAGAGAATCAATGCCTCTATAATCGAAGGCTCGAGCCCTGCTGTATTCATAGTTTGCGGAGTATAACAGAATCTTGTCCGTACGAAGAAAGAAAATCCGATTCGATGAACCGGCAACAATACGAAAATTACTTCCTCCGTTTAATAACGAAATGATACTCGATAGTGTAGCGGTCGTATCGGTCTGTCAATAAAGCAGATTTATTCGTTCAGAAACTCCAGCGACTGGTTTTCAAGGGACCACTTTAATAAACAATTACGTCTTTGTCATAATTGCATTCGTTGATTTCGTGGAAATTGAAAAATTACGTTTTGAACGTGGTTGGCCAACAGGTGGAAAAGATTTGCGCTTGTAGAGAGACAATGGTTTCTCCAGGAGACAAAAAGGAAACGAAAGGGGAAGGAATCGTGTTCGTTCGTTCGCATAAAGATGAACTGGTTCTTTTAACGAGGTACGGATTTTAGTCGGTTCTTTGCGAATGATCTATGCTCTCCTTTTCCGGATACTCGCAAAAGAAAACACATGTAGGTCAGGTCAGGCCTATCCAAATGCGTGTTACGGACTTGCCAAACGGTTAAGACAGACGTTATTAAAGATTCAGATCTTTGATGGAATCCGTCGTGCCACTTTGACTCACGCTACAACTCTACGTTTTTGTCCCATGCATTTCGCATCGTGATACTTGTGCTTTGCTTCCGTGAGTGGCATGATTAGTTTGACACGGTAGAAGAATACCGAATTCGTGTATGCATGTAATATAGCCAGCGGAGAAATCTAAACCAAGCTTACAATTATTAAAAAAAAAAAGACATAATTTGCAGGTATTTATCAAAATCTTAAAAAGAACGTCTCCGTTTCCGAACGAAAGGAATTCTCTCCTTCGCGAGAGGAAAGATATACGTTCGGTTCTGAAATTGTAAACGCCAGAATGCATGGAGACTCGTAAGGGTCAGCTTTTTGTTTCTCTTCACTCGAGTTAGGTTCCTTGCTTTAGGTACTGTTTCTGACCGTGGTTGGTATCTGTCGCAATTTTTCGTTCCCCCGAGTGCGTGGCGCGATGATGTATTTCAATTGGACGCGAAAGGAAATCGCCGCGCCGGGTCAAAATACGAGGCGATATCTGTGCGATGACTTGGGGCGGAAACCGCGCATTCCATCATCGTGTTTTACGCTCGTTGTCGTCGTGAAAAACGAACACACGGCTATCGATAGCCAGCTGCATTTATCTTCCTTTCCATGCTGTTTGCACCGTAATTCGATAGAGGTAAACTGTCTGGGTTTGAACGCTCGGGAAAAATCAGGCAGAAGGGAACGAATTCTTCACTTTATATTTGGATTAACGAATCGAGTAACCGATAAGTAGATATAGGTATGTCTTAGTCGCAGGAAAGTTGCTGTTTAAAGGGATGTTATGCGATCGGAGATCCAAGAACGCGGAAGCTCGAGACTTGCGTGTTTCTGACGGATATCTTGCTTTTCATTTTAGACGACTTAACTAGCTCAACAGGCAAGGCGAGCATTGATCTTGATGAACTGGTCGACCTAATCGAGCAGAGATACGTGTTTCGCCGTTTCTAATGAATTTCGAGGATTATCCACGCACAAACTGGCCGAACGTCGAAGCTCCAATACAGAGATACAGCATTTACGTTGCAACAATGAATCGAGAAAATTTTCAGCGACAAATTTCTACGTTCGACTGTCGTCGATTAGTTAACAAACGATCGTGCAAGAGGAAGCAATTGTTTACATTTCTCGATAATGAAAATTTGACGAAATAAAATTCAACTTACTCGACCTTAGGATTACGGAAGGTAACGTTCGAGCATAGTTTCGTTTCAAGATCACGTTGCGCACCGAGCTTTCGATCGATAATACATCTAACCTTTATATCCTTACTTCGTAGAAAGTAACGTTTGACTTTTTACGATGGCGTGGCAATGCGGTGTGCGTTCAAGGACTACAGACTGTCACAAGAGATGCAGGAGAAGATACGTTATTTTCATTGTGTTTTCTCTACTATGTCGGTGCCACGGCCAATAAAACTTCAATTTTCTAAAAGTTCCTCTCCGAAAAGTATAGTATTATCCATTCTTGCTGAACGCTGGCTCCGAAACTCTTTATATTCATCTTCTGAAATTTCTCCTTCAGCTTCTGTTTTCTGTCAAGATCAGATCTAACCGCGCACGGGTGTAACTACCCTTGGTAACACTCACCCGATACACGCGCAGACACACGTCAAGGCAATTTAGCCATTTCAGCTGCTTCGCCTCGAGCACGTTTCAAACGCTTATTCGTTAGAGAGTTTACGAGCGCGCAAACGTTCGTAGTCCTTTCCCATTCGAGAAAGAAACGTCCGATCGAAGAAGGTAAAAGCGTGTCGGAATCGATGGTTGATCGAATGAAAAAATTGTCCGCGAAGGATCGGTACTCGTCTTAGAGATGTAAAATGCACTCGCATTACAAGGTTAAACGACGTAGTTAATTTAGTGGCGAAATCTTCTCGCACGCTTTTTATACGTCGAAACTTTTGGAACTTGCATCTCCTGGTAATGCGACAATTTAAATACAAGGATTCTCGATTACCCAGAGCAACGTGTATCGACAACGAAATCGAAACCGGTTTATCCGCTCGAATCGTCTTCGCAGGGACAAGAAGACGAACGAAAATTTGTTCTAGATATCGCGCGGAGGAGGCACGAAGAATGAGACACAGTATCTGACATGTTCCAGTGAATGAATCGAGTAAATGGAATAGTAAAATGTTCAGAAGGGGTGAGTTTCTTCGTCGAGGGGAAATGTCGTGCCAAACGCGAATGTAGCTGCGTTAAATCGCTTCTTGCTTGCACCTGTGCCAATTCGACGGATATTCTAGTAGAATGTCACGAGGTCGTGCAGAGGACAAAATAGTCCGCGAAGATGCTTCGAGAGCACGCACGTCTGACGCGTCGTTGCAACTCCTTCGAAACGAATCGTATGTTCGACTCGAAGAAGTTACGGATGAATAATTTTGTGGTCATACAGAGTCCTTTGATATCTTCTGCCGTATCTCGGCCTTACGAGCAATTTCAAGGTGTATTTTGCGAATTACGTAACGCGATTAGACTCGGTTCGATTCTTACCCAGTCTTTTGTCGACGTCTCCTACGTGAAGTTTCAATACAGAGAGTCTTTCATCTCGTCCTCCAACAACAGAGATCTCTTTTCTAACAAGAACAATTCCAGCCAGTTACTTGTATCTCATCTGCACTCGATGAAGGAAAAAGGGGTCTTCGCGAGGCTCCTGCCACTATCTTTTTCCCGATACGCGTACTCAAATAATTTCAGACCAATCGACCTTCGTTCATTATGAAACGGTACACGGATTCCATCTTAACGCGTGTCTAACGCCCGATCATCACCGTATCTCTACCTCGTCCTTTATTATTTAAGACACTATTCGAATTCTAGTCCCCACTCAGTGTCTTTCATTTCTGGAGGAACATCGTTTCTCGCGGTTCACCGATGAATCGATCACTCGATAACTCGCGACTACCTGACTGATTCCTGAGGAACTTTCCTCAAGAAGCTTCCCATAGGAAGTAGTTCGCGCAAGGAAAACGATTTCGTTGGTTGTTCCCGGTGGAAAATAGCTGGTATTGTTTCCGACATGTCAGTGGGAAGATTGGGAAAAAAGACGTCCCCGATGCAGATTCCCCGAGGCCTTTGGTCACCTATTGTATGCGAGAGCCTGGTAATGTTTCTTACGACAGAAGTATCGAGGAAAATGTGAAAAAGGAGTGAGCCAGACTTCCTTTCTGGTCGTCTCTCGTGTGTGTGTGTGTGTGTGTGCGTGCGCAGGAATCCGCTTCGACGACGGCCAAGAAACATCTTCCGGCAGACTTTTAACTGGCATGCTTTTTCGCTTTCGCAATAATCCAAACGATGCTCTGGTTCTACCGTGTACGGAACAAGAGGGTTGGAAGTAACGAATATTGCGTGGAGGTACGAATTCCTCGAAACATTGCTGCTTTTGTTTGCCGGACCTTTAGTCGTAGGCGGTAGCCGTTTTCTTGTATCGGACTCGGCAAGTTTGCCGAAACTAACTTGGAAGCGGTAACTTCGCTTTGAAATGAAAGATTGCGTCGCATTCTTGTTCTTTTTTCGTCGTTGCTTCAGTTTCGGAGTCTTCGAAGGCTTACTTCACGGGCGATCTACGTAGGTAGCATTATTAGGAGAAAGAAGTAAGCTCCTGCAATTCTACGAGCCGAATTGTGTTTTCGCGATCTGGTTGGGCAGGTTCGATCGGCGTGGACACGTTTTCGGGCCTCATCGCAGCCAACAAAAGACGGTCGAGCGAAGCTTTTCATTTCTGGACGATTAAACGGGGGCTCGTGATTAAAAGCACCGCTCTCATGTGGGTCAAGTGATCGGGTACACAGATCGAATTCGCGTTCGTGGAAAATTCCCAGGTCGCTCGATTGCGCCTTTTTCTTCTTTTTTTATTCGTAACTTGGCTGCAATAAAATTCGTTTCATGCAAGATTTTGAAAGGCTCTTTGCAACGTTGTTCTGAAAAAAAAAGGAGAAAGGAGAGGGAAGAGCATGGAAACTGTCAAGAAAAGAGGCGAAATGTAAAACAGCTTGGAAATATTTGCTCTTTTTTTTTTTGTTTTTTTCAAGTACAAGTGAAACAGTAGGCAAGAACGCAATTAGTGCAGTGCATTTAGCTGTGCAGCGAGGTTTTTCTCGGACTCTGCTCGACCGTGTTTCTTTCTCTCGAAAATGAAAGATACGGTTCGCCAAGATGAACCGTAAACACAACAAAGGAGCAAGGGAGAATAACGAGAAAGTGTAAATAACGTGGTGAACGATTCGAAGCAGATGCATCCTGAGATACAACGAAGAAGAGCAATGTGCATCGCTATGAGCACACACAGGATGCGATAAGCTATATACTCTCATTTCCTTTTCGCACAGATTGTGGAACCTCGTTACGTTCCAGGCCTGTTTGTTGCGATAACCGACTGCAGATAATAAGTAATACGATTTATTGAAAAACGAAGAAAAAATGTTTTCCTAAAAGTTAATCGCGGCAACCTCGTTTGATCGATTATTTTAATACTTTCCACACGGAAAATGACCACGAATTATCGATCGACGAGATTGTTGAGTCAGTGGGTCGTCCTTTCTTTTATCCGTAAAACAAACGTCATGACCGATCTTTTTTTTTTGACTTTTTATTCATTTAGATGTCGTACGTCGATTAAGCTCGCATTCAACGTAAACATCGAGATAGAATCCAGAGAATCGCACAGTCAGACAAATTGCGGTTAATCTGACGATCAGTTGCCGCGGTTAATCTAACGATCAGCTGCTTCGATTCGCATAGCCGGCGCAGCCACGTTACACGTCGTACATATGTATGTATTTCGCTCGATATTATGTAAGTGTTTATCGCGAAAACGACGATAATGCGCTCAGACCCGCGCGAACATCGACATCCGCGAATGATTCATCGTTTCGCGATTCTCCTCTATCTGGAAGGGACTTAAAATGCAAATTGCCATCGCATTGAGCGCGCGGTCTCGGTCTCGCATTGTTCGACATGGGAAAGCTGAAAGACATCGGAGTTTAATTTACAATGGTTAAATGTTAAATTCCACGAGATAATAATGGGAAAAAGTAACGGTATTTAACAGAGCCAACCCTAGGAATTTTTCGAATTACACAAATTATTTTCACGGTTTACGTCATCTTCTTAAAATGGCATTTAAACGATTCGTTAGCGTCACAGCGACTCGTATTTGTTGTATTTTTATCTTTGAGAATTCTTTTCGGATAAGAGAAAGGAAATGCGAGTCGATTGCGAAGGAGAACAGTTCAAAGTTCACAAAGATGGCGTCAGCAAAGCTTCCTGTGTCACGACGGTAGTTGATTTACCGTGGGACGCATTGTCACGGACTGAATTAATTGACGGGGTCAGGTAAGGACTGCCGTTTGTATTTTCTGTCGATGATGACAAACACGTCTATTAGCAATGCTAACCATCATGCGACACCTTGCACGATCGCATACCTTAGTTAGAGGTTGCTCGAAGCGTTATTTTCGTTGGAAGGAGCGCCTCGTATATTTTATCTGACATTCGACGACGACTCCGTCGATTTAAACGATATTTATTCTTCCGTGCAAGGTGTTTTAATATTTGGAACACCGCGAATTAGCTCTATATCGTGTCTGGCAATGATCCCACAATATTTCGTTTATGATAAAATATGGGGAGCAGGAAGGAAGATAAGGTTAATATTATTTAAATTGTCGATTATCGCGGACAGATCAGTGGAATTGTCCATTTGATTCCAGGAAATAATTAATTTAACGGAGATTAGTGGGAAACTAACTATCTTAGATCGTAAATTCTAAAGAGGTCTAAAGCTTTATGAGTCCATTGATCGTAAAGTTAGAAAGATCTTTGGTTGTTTCGAAGCGAACCTCGTTCGGGTCAGTGGTCTTGAAATTCCACGGTTAGGATGAAACTGATCTTGCAGTTGTTCTTAATCCTCGAATAAGTAAATAACGAGAGTAACGTTAAAAAATGATGGTACGTAATGGTGTACGTTTTTAGATACGCTGTGCTAAAAATATCCATGTAGGAACAACGAGGTAAACGTGCTGCTCTCGATTCGCTCGAAGAGAGTAATTCCTTGGGTGAAGAGGAGAGGTCATCGTATGGCTGATTAATAAAAGCTTCTATGGGGCCTATGAGTAAAAATAAAGATCACCCTCGCGAGTCGAGGAATAAATAGCGCATGCATGTCGTTTAGGTGAATCAAATGGAGTATGCTCCGCTGAACGACTCTCTCTCTCTCTCTCTCTCTCTCTCTCTCCTCATTTGCGTGCGATTACTCGCAGTAATTTAACATGTTCGAACCAAATCGAAAGTCGATATCTCTTCTCGAATGTGAACGTTTTAAACAAGTTGGGAACAGGGAAGGAAAAAGAGAACGGGGAATCAAAAGTTCGAACAAATCGGTGCGTTTAAAGAACATTGGACTTAAAGAGCCAGTCACCAGTTGATCTAATGACGAATATAGTGCGGAGCCGTGTTATTTTAGAAACGGAGAGTCGCTCGTAAAAGCAGCAACGCGCTGCGTAACGGGGTTAACAATTACGTTGTAGCGTCTCGACGAGATTCATTAGAGTTAAGGTTAAGGTTCATTAAACTCGAACCGCCGTGAAGAAGTCCACGGGGCGACTTTATTACTGGGAGCCCGGCAATTTTTGCGATAGCATCGTTAAACGTTTCCATGTAAATTACAATACGCGATGCGAAGCCAGCGTGGCTGTTATGCGCGATTTCCCGCGCTCTTCTTCTACCCTAACTGGACGTTTCTTCTCTCGTTTCGTCTAACTGCCTCCTTTTTATCTTAAGACCTTCTAGGCAAGACGTTCGATTCGCGCGGAAACCGAATGCGCATGCCACGCTGCGCTATTCGAAAATGTTCAATATCTACATTATCGAAGCCTTTTTCAAGGCGTATTATTCACATTTCGAACTATCGATAATTTAGAATACGTCTGACGAATAATTTAGATTACGCGAACATGAACCTGAAACGCTCTTTTCAAACACCCCCATCTTCTACTTTGACAAAAATTGTACATAGACGCACAGTCAATTACTTGGATTCCCCGAAACAATTTCTCCATTGAGGAGCGTTCAGCACCGGATGGCGGCGTCGAATCCAGTGGCCGCTTCATTGAGTCGCGCGCGTTTACGCCCTTGGGTCGGCGTTACTCAAGGTCGAATCGGAAGGACGATCGATTTTACCGGCACAGAAGCATCGAAGCTGCAGACTGTTGGCATTTTCGCGTCTGGTCTGCGCTCGGTGTATACGACAGACACCGCGAGAGAGAGTCACGCATGTTTTCTCACGCATCGACGAGAAGATGGCGTGGAAGGACGGGGCCGCGTCGTGGCCGGATGCGGAGCCGAGAACGGACAAAAGAAACACGGCTGCATAACAGACAATACCACTCTGTGCCGGCACAGACGACCAACGTTATTGTCCGTGACTCGCGCTATATCGCCGCGACCGCCCGTTAACGAGGTCCATCGAAGACAACGAGAGCCCACTTCCGGTCTCCCTGTCTTTTTTCCTTGCTACTGCCACGAGCAAAGAGTTCTGCGTCGCTGACGCCAACCAATCTCTCTCCTTCGTCTCCTGCTTCCTATATTGTTTTTTCTTTCTTGCTCCTAGCTTCTTCGTTTTTTTTTTCTTCGAACAACCCTTTCACAAGAGGGTCGAAGACGAAGTCGACTGGATCTCTGAAGGTTTGCGACGTCGTCAAGAAGTAACGCGATCGCCTCTTCAACGTGATACGCGCAAGAGTACAAACTTGGCCCAAGTTTACCCGTGTTTCGTTTGTTCAAGTCGAAGGTTTGTCGTACAGGCGGGTTGCTGGTTATTCTGCATAGTAGGGTTTTAGGTGCATGATGGGTCTTGGGGGAAGTTTGTATTTGATATTGAGGATTGCAGGTTGATGGGGTTTCGTTGAACTTTAAACGAACAATTCGATTGCTTGTTTTGTTAACGAAACATTTGTTTCGGAAAACTTCCTTAAACGATCAGCCTACTTGTAAAAAAAAAAAGTTTCTTTGTAGTCGCCGTGCGTCCTTTCTTTTTCTATCGACAATTTTCAGCTTGTCGAATAAATGTTCTGTTAAATGGAAGATCGCTCGTGATTAATATTGATGTTGTAGAGTAATGAGAAGATTGTGCTTCTGTAATGCGAAGCAATACTATTTCTGTGAAGTGAAAACGTTAGGCGAGATAGAAGTATTATTGCTACTAATTAACTCTTGCATGGCGATTCTTATTCTCGAAGAAAAGGAAAAGTAAACTTAATTCGTCTAAATCTAGAACGACGAACAGGGGGGGAAAAGAGCTGGCTGGCGCTAAGAACGAGCACGAAGACAGTTGGAAATACGATTAGCTTGGTGTGGCGTTGCAGAAATTTCAGTCGAAGTCAAAAGGGCTGGTCTCTGTATACGGAGGGTGAAGTTCTTCTACCTTCCCTCTGGGACATTATCGCCCCTCCGATCAACCTATCTATAGGAAAAGGGCCACACCTTCCGCAGACGTAGCAATGGCTTAACGACCGAGGCACTCGGTCGCGTTTCTACGTCGATGTTTTCGCAATTTAAGTCCTTGATACGCCTCGATATTCATCGTTACTTTATTCGTTTCACTCTTCAGCAACAGTACAATAGATACCGCAGTTATTTTTGCAACTATCGCGAACTATTATATTCGTAAGTAACAGCAGGGAATTCAATGAAAGAATTCTTTGCGAACAATTTTTTTTTTAATAGAAACTTACCATTACGCGATGCATACTTTTCACGCGGCAGATATTTTCTAGTCAAAAATTGAAGATTCGAAATATTTGCGTTTCTCTCTGTGATCCTTGTGTATCTTTATTAACCCTTTCGGTATAGTTAAAGTCTACCATAAAGATAGGCCAGCTTGAGGGTTTCTTTTCCGCCAGTAAACATCGCAAGGGTGGCTTAGCTGTACAACGCCCCTCCGGGTAAACGTAGACGATATATCCTTTATTTAAAATCATAGTATTCTTCTTAAATAATCAAATTTATCTAGAACGATCTAACATCTACAAAATTTCAAACTTTCCTTCTTTATTTTTTTTTTTATTTCTTCTCCCTTTTTTTCTTTCTTTTTTTTTTGTTTAAATGTTTTTAAGCTCGACTCGAGTTCTAGCCAATAACTTCCGAAAAAAGGGTCAAATTACCGGGTGATTTCGTATTTTTAGTTTCTTCAAAGTGGTCGTGGTAAAAATAAAAGACGTGCCTCGAAGCGAGGCGGTGAAATTTCTTTTTCCCCGCGAACGAACTGCCGATCGTGGAACCTGAATAACAAGTAGAGCGGCGTAAAACGCGCTTAATACGGTCGGTGTACTCAGGACAACGTCTCCGACCTCTTCCCACCTCTTTCCGATATTACCGAGGGCTGGCTGCCTCCAGGAGGGTGTATCGTGTACACAACTCCTGCCGTTCACCTTTGTACAGTTACCTTTCGCGCTCAAACAATGTTTCTTCCTAGGTTTTCTCCCTCTTGTCAAATTTGTCTAATGTCTAACACTTCGAATGACTTTGTTAATGCAATAGGTTTGCGAGCTATGCGGCTATAATTACGTTAACGCTTTAGATTACGTTTGTCGTGAAATTGTAAGCTACACACAACAGCCATCGTGTACATTAACCAACAACAAACGTAGGATGTTATAGTTTACGAGATGCGACGTTTCAAGGAATAATTGATGTCGAGCTCGTTCTATCGGCTAAATATTAAAACGATGAACTAGTACATGTCAATACTTGACATCGTGGAACATGTAAATGTCGTTTCGAATTGATCGATTCGAAATTTTGAATATAATAATGTATGAAATCACGGCGGTGATAAAAAGTTGAAAACATTCGCGAGATATTTGTAACAATGAAACGCGAATGAACGGATAAAAACAGGCTAAAAAACGGATTACCTAAATTATTATAAACTTTTTGCCAAAAAAAGTATAGAAAAATGAATAAATACTTGTTACAAAAAATTGATGACTCGTTTTCGCGCTACAAATCAGTGAAAAAAAAAAAAGAACAAAATAAAATAAAACAAGGTAACAGTTGAACAAACGATGTAAATACTCTGAATATTCGAACGCGAAACGCATTACGCCAGTTTGCATCGTTTTCCTCGACGGGCAGAATAAATATTTTACGATCGCGTGTTCGCGTCGTTTTCCAGGGCGACACTGGCGAAGATCGCCAGGATATCGCGCGAACCACCGCGTCGTTTGCACGTATCCATCGATTTTTTCTTCCATCCTTCCATTCCCGACAAAGCCTTCGATACTCCTCACTCGTCATTTCGCGACCAAACCGACCAAGGTTTAATCTTCGTCGGGACAGAGAGGATGGATATCGAACGCTCTACAGTCTACCGGAAAGCGACCGATTGTCCCTCGCTCTTTTCAACGCGAGAGTCTTTCGCGTTTCCTTCTCCTTTTCATACGATTCTCTTCTTTCTTTGATCGAGCTTCCACGTCTGCACGACGAACTCTGTGGAAAATGTTGGAATCATTGTTTCGATGCAGGATTACATTGCGGCAGAATTCTGTGAATTGGCCGATTGCAATTGATAAGGGCGAACGTAGTCGCGACTAAAGCAGTATAATGTCATTTAGGTCGTTGCAAGATGCGACACGTATATGAGACTTTTGTATAGAATTAATAAAGATTGCTTATGGTAGATGAAAGATTATCTGTTTAGACGAGGCAATTGTACATTTCTTTGGTTAATTTTCGTGTATTTAGCTGGTCGTCTAAAGTCCAACTATTGTGATTGTTTGGGAGAAAAGTTCAATAGCTCGAGCTTAGATCAGACCTTTTTTTTCTTTCCACGTTTAATAACGCATTCAATTAAATCCGTCGCGACGATATTGAACTGTTTCTTTAGAACTCTATTTGAACATATCCAAAAGCGTTTGCTCTCTTCCAAAAATAGGTATCGAATCTGACCCGATTGTATCGCAGACAGAGGTCGAAGATCTCTAAGGATATCAGGTAAATAATTATACATATCCGAAGCCGTTCGCTCTTCAGGGTCTTCCGTTAACTCCATCGCATTCGACATTCGTCGCGTAACGTCGTCTCTTCTTCGTTTTTCCCAACATTAGTACCTTTCCTCAGCAACTCATATTATCCATTGTTTTACGTTCGATTTACGTAAGCTTCAACGGTGCATGAGTAACGTTTCACCCAACAAATCCAAAAAAAAACTTTGAAAAATATTTTTCTCCTTCAATTCGATCGTAATATTTCTTCTTTTTGTTTGACTCTGGATATTTGTCTAGAAACGCGACCATTGAATTATTCGAAGCGCCTGTTTCATATTTTATAAGCAAACAAGCCTCCGTTGTATCATTCCTCTGCTAACGAAATTTCGATGTCGGGCTTTCATTGACAAGTGTCCCGCGACAAAACGGACGTCGACGTGCTCGTAAACGCGTGGAACGCGTCGTGAATGTATCCGGTTAAAAATAAACTGTACTTCCTTGGGCGTAGGGCCTCGATAAACAGCTTTTGGACGAGCTGACTGAAAGGAAGTGGAAAATTTACTCCGGCCCCGGGTTCTGACCCCCGACGAATTCTCTTTCCCCCGTTTCTATTATTCGGAGCAAACAGCGCGCCCGTTGTTTCCCTCCATTATTACTCAATTTATTGTTTCATATTTCGGATTTATCATATTTGCGACTAATATTTGATATTAAAACGGATGCCTCTGTACACTCTGTATACTTGATTGCGTCGAAATGATTTCAGTAAGCAGAAATCGATACGTTTTGTACGGGCAACAAAATTATTTTTTTAATAGTCCGTTGATATTGGCGCGATCTCGTAGATATAGAAACACAACTGAAGAAATAAAGTCTAAACAGACGTCTGTTCAACAGGCATTTTTGCACAGTATGTGCGTACAGTCTTTGCGATAGACAGTGAAAATACGTCGTGGAATATCGTAGGTTATTTTCGAGCGAAGAATTCTTTCTTAGTCATCGAGTTTAGTAACGTTTTCTAAACCTTTATTCGTGTTTTCCACTTGAGTCATCGTGTCTTTCGTTCGATCGTTTGCTCTAAAACCTTTTTTACTATATCAGGAGCGAAGATCGTATCGTCTTGGGAAATTCTTTACAATGGTCGAAAGTATCGAGATAGAATCTTTCCAAGTACACAAAAATCCGATTAGCACCTGTAAAAACAATCCTCGTTTCCTCTTCTATGCGCATATCACAGCAAATAACTTGCTCAACGAGTTACTTTCTCTTAACAGAATTGCACAGCGATAACCAGACGTTTCAAGCGCCAGCTAACGGAAAAAGTTAATTTCCCAGTTCGATGCACCCACCTTATTAAGTAATACGTTATATTATAAACACGCACAATTAAAGCCGACAGACGGCTTGTTATTTTACCTTAGCACGCAATTAACAGCGCAACGGAAGACGATATCGCAGAATTCCTTTCGATTGATCGTTTCACGATCGCGAATAAGGAAAGTTATCGCGGAAAAAAGAAAAGAAAGAGGAATTTTCATGGCTCCGCGAATAGAGGTTCGCGCTCAATTAGTTTGACAATTTCTGGAAATCGGGTTAACAATTCAATGGTGGAGGGCAGAGAGCGAGATCGTTGAATAATTTCCTCGCTTAAGCATTCGAGAAATATCGCGCGGTTCTCGCGAGAAAGAAAGCCGACCCCGAACATTAATTAGGCCGGATATCCTTTTGTCGGTAATTAAGCAGAATTTATCTTTCTGCCGTACGAAAGGGCAACTTTTGCTTCCCCTTTATTTCCCCGCATTCTTTTTTCATATATATATATGTGCGTGTGTGTGTGTGTGTGTGTGTGTATAAAAAGAAAGATCATGCTTTTCGAAAAGTTTCACGATTCTTTCAAAGCGGGAAAACCGGAAGATTCGTTCTCGATGGCTGTCAGAGATGCTCATTGTTTGAGCGGAATGAATCCGCGGACGCGAAGGCAAAAGGAGGATCGCTTGTTTAATAAAAATCCTCGGGATTGTTATTTGTTCGAGTCTGTTGTTAATTAAAAACTTACGAGGGGTGAGCGTACCGCGAGCAAGAATTCAATGAATGGAATATTTCGCGGGAAAATTGCATTCAGGACTCTATATTAATATTTTCTACGCGCGATGTTCTCAGATAAAATTTCTATACCGCGCTGATCAATTGCACTAGGTAATTAAGTGTAATTTGAAACTTCAAACTAAAGATTTATACGCGAACGTCGGTCATTGCAAAAGTTTCGTTTTTACAACGCATTCATAATTGGTCGCCATTCGTGACTCATCCTATTACGACGATATTAAATTTTGACGCAGTTGAGAAGATACTTGGCAAGATCGCGAAGCCTCGAGCCATTTTCCAAGACGCGCTCGTTCAATCACGCTAATACTTTCATTTAAAACCTATTCTGATCTGAAAAGAGTTCATCTATTTCACTTCTCCTAACGAATCTCGCATGGAAATTGCCACGAGATTGCAAGATCTCGTGTCCACTTGTACTTATAGAAATACGAATATTCGGCTTGAAAATATATTTGCAACTCTGATGAATTATTTACATAAAGCATTGTCTCGTCTTCGTCTTTATCGAGAAACTTGTCAGACTCGAGGATACAAGTAAATAGCGGACAAAGACGATGATCATCCTATCAAAACAGGCGTTGGATAGACAGACGAAATTCGTAAAGATAGAAAGCTTCTTCTGGGTGGATAAGTGAAACCGAACCGGCAGATTTCGAAGTTTCCGTCGTAATTAAGAGGCGTGACAGCGTTTTTTCCGGAAGCGTCTGATCCGGATTAAGGTCGGAGGTGGTGCATTCTGGGAGACGGCCGGGTCAAAACATAACCGTGAGACACGCGTTCGCGTGCGACACCGTGGAAATATTATTCCAACGTTTCTCGTTTCAATTTTTTCTCTTGTTCACCTCGGCGAATGAAAATGTACGCTCGTTCCATTGTCATACTACGTACACACATCGCGGCTTCTTCTCTTTTTCCTCCTTTTTGTTCAACGTTACAAGAGATTGCGTTTCGCCTTGATTTTCGTAATTGTAATTTTCCGGCAACGCTCGAGCTTCGGCGCGGGATTGTTCTCTGCCACGGAAGGTCGTTGCGTCGTTTTCGACGGGTAATCAAGCAGCAAAGGTTGACACGAATTTCTATCGAATTCGAATCTCGGTTGGGAAGGAAAATCTCGGGAGAAGGGCAGCAAGTTCTCGTAACACGTTCGATCGATCTTGTATTCTTTTGAAAGTTAAGCCGTTGCAACGTATTCGTCGATAAAAGTCGATAAAGTCGAGCCAATTACGGCGCAACCGTCGAGCGATTTTTCCCTTCTTTCACAATGATACGAACGTATCTAACTAACGATAAGCAACACCGCTACTCGGTCTGTCTCCGAGCACTTTCGATGATTGCGACGGAGTTTAGCAGCTCGAGGAAGGAAACAAAAAAGCACGCCGGAATCCGCGGCATGCCCTCCAAATCCGGCGCGTACAGCGGGAAATACCGCAGAAGGAAATTACAAACGACTGGTAGAGTCAGACGCTCGGCAGGAAGTCCGCGTACTGGTACGTGCGATCGCTCGGTGAACTGCTTCGCGTTTGTAAACCTCAGGACAGAACGTTGAACGATTGTTTCGTGCGACATCTGAAAGCAGAAAATCAACAAAAAGATGTACCTATCGGTATTTTTCTCCTTCGATCTTCGTATCCTCTCCTTCTTCGAAATTGCACAGAAGCTAGTGAAACGATAGCAAATCCTACATAATAAGATCAGGGAAACTGATACTTCCTGCAATTTCAATCCTAAACCTTGAAACGCGAAACTCAGCGTGTTATTTGTGATTAATTCGTGCCGTAAACGGTAGCTCGAACGCTACGTGGAAGAGACAGATACCGGTGTGACACTGGTGACGCTTCCCTCTCGGTATTCACCCTAGGAAAGTTCTTTGCTTATCTAGATCGGAAAGACGAGAACACGTCAGATGAAGGACTTCCTTTAAACATGGGGTACGTCCGTGGCGATGATTTTTATAAAGAGACGAAAGCGAGGGAGGAGGATGGAAATAGTAAGGAGCAAAAAGTCGAAGGAGCATGGGGCAAGAATAAACTTACGACCGTGAAAGCTCGGTCGATTCCACGAAATCTTTCGGTGTTTCTCGCGTCGAATCTTAACGCGATATTACTATTTGCTGCAATGCAGTTAAACGGCCGATCGTTTGAAGGAAGCCTCGGAACGAATGGTCGTTGGAATTTTGACGTTAAAAGCGTCGCTGTGAGTAAAGATGCACGAAGGAAGCAACTGAAAGTGTAATTCGCTGTTGCGTAAATACAGAAACGTTCGATTCTATCGGATTTCTTGACCTCCTTCGCAACTTTCCTACGCGATGTACATACGTACCAGGTATCTTGGGGATCTTTCGTTTCCGGGCAATCTGTCCCGGCAGATCGAGCTACTTGCAAACTTCATTCATCCCTATATCCGCGACATCGGCGGGAAGAGCTTCGCCGAGCGAACGTTTCGCTCGTCGTAGCAACTAATTCGCGCGTTACTCGATCTACCTGGCATTACACGCAACATTAATCGGACGAAAGCGGAGACAGGTTAAACTTTCGATCCGCGAAGCAACCTTAGAACCTCGAAACTGCACGTTCGATTCGAATCTTCCGCCTGGAAAATCGCGTTACACCGATCGTTCGATTCGGAACGAAGAGGACGAATCAAGGGTAGATCGGAGCGTGAGTGGAGATTGGCTGGCGAAAACGAGGAAGCCGTTGTCGTGCTCGTTTCGCTGACCCGACCGTTTCTGTTGCAGCAACTGAAAGATGAGCTGGGCGAAGTGGTGGCCGAGATGGAAGCGATGGAGGGCGGCGGCCTCGCGGCCGACGAGACCAAGCCGTCGAACAAGGCGAAACAGACGTCGATCGGCCGTAAGAAGTTCAACATGGACCCTAAGAAGGGCATCGAGTACCTGATCGAACACAATCTGCTGGCGCCGACGCCCGAGGACGTCGCCCAGTTTCTCTACAAGGGCGAGGGCCTGAACAAAACCGCGATCGGCGACTACCTCGGCGAACGACACGACTTCAACGAGAGGGTGTTGCGAGCGTTCGTCGAACTGCACGATTTCACAGACCTGATCCTGGTACAAGCTCTTCGACAGTTCCTCTGGTCGTTCAGATTACCCGGCGAGGCGCAGAAGATCGACCGGATGATGGAGTGTTTCGCGCAAAGGTACTGCCAGCTGAACCCCAACATATTCACGAACACGGACACCTGTTACGTACTCAGCTTCGCCATCATTATGTTGAACACGTCGCTGCACAATCCGAGCGTCAAGGATAAGCCCAGCGTGGAACAGTTCATTTCCATGAACCGTGGCATCAACAATGGCGGCGACCTGCCTCGCGAACTCCTTGTGGTGAGTGCTTTTGCTCGCTCTCGCTTTATCTGCGCTTCCTGTGTCATTTGTCTCTCTATAGGAACCGTTCCTCGAATCGTGTATAGCTAGCCTCTAGAACGTCAGATCGCAGCCAGATCTTTTCGCTTGTACGGCGATAAATAACGTCATACGATCTATGTCCGACGATAATCCACCGACTATCGACTGGACATTTTTCGACGTTTTCTAGCGAGTTCCATTATTTCTCTTCGTTGTTCGTTACAGCGTAATTGTACGAGCCTCGAGGGACGATGAAAAAGTGGAAATTCCAAAGGTAAATTCGATCTTGGTTCGCCTCACTTTTCGCGTATGTGGTTCGAGATTTAACCTGGTTGCCACCTGGACTCGCAGTTTCACGTTTCGCGTTACAATTTTCGCCCGGCATTCGTGCTTCGCGAAAAATGTAAATTCTCCTTGTTCCACAAGCCGTTGCCGCGAAAACATATACGAAAGATTTCCTGCAATTAGAGCGGCGCTGTTGGTGCAACAATTTTATTACGTGTGGGCAACCGTAACGATTAGGTAGAGCTCTATCTCCGGAAATACACAGAGGCGATAGATACGTCGAAATTAGATCGCCGTACTAAATCATCGATAATAATCGGCGCACGCTCGACTCGGCGTAATTCAAAGGTAGGACGCTATGAAATTTCAATTTGTCGTTTTTTTCTACAATCGAACCGCGCGATTGCCGCGCGATTGCCGCGCGTGCCATTAGAATATCGTTCGGAATATCGAGTTGGATCGTGTTTCCAGATGAGAGTTGTATATTGGTTCGGCTGACTTTAATCCGTTCTATCGACGAGGAAGCTGCCTTTACGATATTGTTTGCGGCTTAACCGAGTTATTGAAACGTTCTGCGTTTATCCCCGTTCCCGTTGCCGATGATGTAACGCGTATTAATCAGAAATTTCTGGTAAATTCCTGGCAAACGTTTGCGTCACGCGTAGATTCTCGCCCGACCGATCGATTCGGTCGTCCGCTCCGAGTATCCACACGCGTTCGATGATCCGAATTCCAAACGACTAGGATTTAACCGACTTATATCGCGATGAATATCGGACGTTTGGCGGCAAATGTTAGACGAACTCGTGCAAAAATTCCAAATTGGATAAACGAGCCGAGAAGGAGGCAAGTGGGTCTTAACAAACACGATAAATAACGCAATAGCGTGCGCAACAACGGACGTACGTCATTCGCGTGCAATGGTCGCGACCTATCGTTCGCGTTATGTCGTGATGCACGCGTGTTTCCATCCGCGTGATCCATGGCCAGGATATAAAGCAATTGGCGCGCTTTACAAGTCGCCACACAACCAGCGGATCGCGGTTATTAGAATGAACCTACGGGCTAACGGGGAAGTCCGTTGCGGTGATTTCTTAATGGTAGATTTATGCAAAGTGGCGCGTTGCGTCTCACCTCGTCTCACCTCGTCTAATGGACGCGTTGCCGGATCGAAAACGATCCTAGACTGGCCATCGTATACAAATGCTGTTATGTAAGCATAGATTTTACCAGTTGCAGGATATCATCGATTTTATGTATCGTCTTGGACGGGTAGGATGGAATGCCGATACTACTACCCCTGTCGAGGCATCGTTGGTTCTCTTTCGTGCCTTATAAGCGGAGAATAAACGTTACTGTTCTCGTTTATGCTTTGGCGATAATGGTTAAAGTGGATAATGGTTGAAGTTTTGTAGAAAATGAGACGAGTAAAGCTGGCTTTCTTTTCTCTTCTCAGCGAGATAGTCTCTTAAGGTATTTGCATCGTTTCGAGTAAATTGATTTGTATTTATAATATAACGTCGAATCCTTTTTGCATAATGTTCGCAGTAAGTGTTTTCTTATGGTTCAGGAAAACTGGAATTTCCACCGACGACACGTTCGGCTCGCAAAAACTCGAATTTTCTCTAGTATCTTGCTTGTTGCGTATCGTCGAGACACGCGATTCCACCGGATTATCCCAGTTTCGAAACAGCAATAAGAGATACGAAATCAAATCTCTCGATTCCGAACAATCCAACGATCAACTCGCAAAGATCGTGTAGGTATTTTACAAGCAGTACGTTACTTTTGCAGAGCTTATACGAAAGTATAAAGACGGAACCGTTCAAAATACCGGAAGACGACGGAAACGATCTGATGCACACGTTCTTCAACCCTGACAAGGAAGGCTGGCTCTGGAAGCAAGGTAATTCCTTCGTAGACTGTGTAACGTGCAATTCGACTTCGACCCTTCTGACGTTTCTCCTTCACTCGGTATGAATTGAAACGAGAAAACGTCTTCTGCGTGGCTGAGAGAAGGACGAAGAATGAACGCTGCTCGAGCCATCGTTGATCGAATAATGTTGCGAATGTATCCCGGCTTGCATGCGATCCCCTTTCTTCCGGGGGATGTTACGAGTGCATGAGGATGTTAACCCTTTACAGCGGCGGATTTTTGTCCTTCTTTTTCTTTTTTGAACAAATTTTCCATCGGCCTTTCTTTGCAACGTGGAGAAAGCTTTTCCTCCGGTATACAAGTAGAGAAGAGTAATCGAGAGAAGATTGCGTAAATAGTAAAATAGTAATTTTCGCCTAAAACGGAAAGTGATTCTAAAAATCGAGGAATGTTAAAAGAGGCTGTCTATAGTGGAAGTAACTTGTTCCTTTTCCATAGATAACCCTCTGTAGGTAAATTGGATTAGCGATCCACAAAGTTTCGAACGTTTGGCTTAACGCACCACATTCCACAGATAGATAATGCAGTCTGGAAATGTTTCTCAGATTTTCTTAAAGCCTGGATCAGTTTGCCTACGAAGTATGAAAAATACGTTTACCTACGGAGGGTTAAGTAGACTTGTCTGCCTTTTCGTTCACGTAGAGCTTGTAGCTTTCGACACAGTAAAGTAAAGTAAACCAAAGTAAAGTAATAATCTGTACCGATCGATGTCGTAAAAGATACGTTTCTTATCGCAAAGTAATCACAGCTGCAGACTTAACGAACTTTTTACCCGCTCAGAATACTTTCTACCTTTTACCTTCCGTTATTAACAATTTTCGTTGTTCCTTTATATCGATCTACATGGTGAATATTTTATACCGATCTAAACCGTTGAACCCTCGAAACTCGCAAGATCGTCGTCCGAGCTAACGCGTTCTCTATTGCCAACATAGTTCCGCAAGTACGCGCCACCCATGGCGCGTAAAGCGATCCGGATGCTTTCCACGGCGTATGCGGGTATTGAAAGGCCTACGCGGCGGATAAAAGTACTCGCTCGATGCATCCGTACAAGGAATCGATCGTTAATAACCAGCCATAATCGAACGAAAGCAGATGAGACGATAACGTTGTCGCTGCAAAGGGTTACAGGGACGAGTGAGAACATCCTGGAACAGCGTTTCCCAAACTGTCCCCGGACACGGAGGTCGAAAGCCTCGGTCGGGCGACTCGAATATTTTCATCATTATGCCCAAGCATTCCAAAGATACTGGCGGTGATTCGAGATACGACGCGTGGCTGCTGGCATTCTGTATTCAGCCGCGCTCAAACGCAAAAATAGAATTTACAAATCGACGAACGTTGCCTGCCTCGTAATTACGCGTGTTACGTACATGCCAGATTTGAGGGAGAACGCGTTTGGGAATCGTTGGTCCGGAAAAGCATTCCCCGACGACAACGAGACGAAAAACCCGTCAAAGTGTCTGTACTTTTCTTATATCGTATCGCTTTGTCCCTCTGCTGCCCTGACGGAGACAGCAGGTAAATAACGCAATTATAGTTGTGCATCGATCGTTAGCTTTTAAATCGCTGCTGGTTGTTTCAGGCGGACGTTACAAGAGCTGGAAGAGACGATGGTTCATATTGAACGACAACTGTCTCTATTACTTCGAGTACACGACCGACAAGGAGCCACGAGGCATCATTCCGTTGGAAAACATTCAGGTCAGAGAGGTGCAGGATCGGCACAAGCCGCATTGCTTCGAGCTGTACGCCGCCGGCTCCGAGTTCATCAAGGCGTGCAAGACGGACAGCGAGGGAAAAGTTGTCGAAGGTACCGACCAGGCATCCTAGACGAAGGCCTTAATTGATCGGTGCCTCTATCATCGGCGACCTACCAGCCAATCCACTCGATTACCGCTACCAGCAGCGCGTTTAATTACTGGAACCTGCGCTGTACTTGGACGCTTTTAACAATCGTAGATTATCGAAACTTCGTTCGACTCGGTCACGATTTACCTGAATTTCAGCGATTTCGTTTATCCGAGCGAGAAAGTCAATCCGTCGAGAAACAGGCGGCGAAATAACGCGTGAGTGTCGCAAGTAGCGAACGAATGACGAGTTCGATGCGATCAATTGACGAGAAATAAATTATAAAATGAAACGTCGCGTCGATGCGACTTTGGTTCTTATAACGCTTTAATGATTATCGTACGCGTGGGAACCATTAAGAGAAGCAGCTTAGCGAGTGCACATTGTTTTTTCTTAAATTACATATGAAAACCATTACGCTGCCTTTTGTCGTGCGTAATTTCAGCGTACGAACAATACGATAACTTGGAAAAATAATACCACTTTGAACGTACGGTGGCTTCTCTATATTGGAACGTGGAAGAGCGGAGAATTAATAGAGCACGAAGGATAAAGAATTCAGGTACCGGTCGGGAAAAGCGTCTTTCTCGTGCGAAACGATCGAATTCTATGCGTGTTGCGTTGCCATTTAACGCAGCCCTTTTTCTTCGTGGCACGTCGTCGTGTGCTCGCGGTAATTACACCGGAATTGTAACTGTTGTTCTTTGCTCTTTGCAGGCAAACACACCGTGTACAGAATGTCTGCGGCCACGGACGAAGAAAAAGAAGAATGGATCAAATGCGTGCGGTAAGTCGTTATTCATTCTGTGAATAATTCAAAGAAGATTTCCAGTTCTGACCGAGGTTAGTGCTGCTTATTTAACGCTTCCGTGAATCTTTTACTGAAAATTGTGGACGGTTTGAGCTTATATAATTTACGTTTCTAACGGTCGAGGGTTTGTAATACGATCCTCTTTCTTCTTTTCTTTTTTTGGTATAAAAAGCTTTTAAACACGAACAACTTTTAGACAACTGCTGTAATTAATTTCATCAGTGACTGAATAAATAAAAATATTTCTACTATCGTCTAAGACGTTCCTTTCGCTCGTAACGCGATCCAAATTCGCTTCTATAATCGCAATTTTAACGTCTAATTCTAGGCAAAGCATATCGCACAATCCCTTCTACGACATGCTTGCAGCCAGGAAAAAGAAGGCGCAAAAGACAAATGTACATTCGAAGAGTTAAACTTTACCACGGACACAGCTTCGAGAGAAGCCTGGCGAGACACAAGACTGTCCATTCACGAGCCTACGTCCCTACCAGGATCGTGAAATACAATCAAACTAATCTGGACGGAGGTCCATCCGACTGCACTGATTTAGCAGAGAGATACAGATGCTCGCTTTACCTGTTGATAAATGTTCGTCAACGTAGTTTAAGCGACACGCAAGAAACAGGGACAAATACGAAAGGAAGGGGGAAAACGATGCTATTGATCGAGGATCGTTCGACATTATGTTTTGTATAAGAATTTACGCTGCGTTTTAGGGGCCTAGATACGTATTATTTAAACGAATTTCGACGATAGACACAAAACGTTTCCCTGAGAGACGAACGAGTAGGGAGAGAGAGAGAGGCGTTGAAAGCTATAGCAACTTTGAAGGTAGTAAATCGTGAACACATCCAACGATCTCGTCGACGGTGCTGGACAAGTTCGAATTAGGCGCGAAAAGACTACTTCCTCTTTTCGTAGAGTTCGCAAAATGATAGGTAAAAGATGTTCTGAGGAAAGCTTCGGCGAAATGTTTGGAAAAGTTCGTAGAAAAATGCGACGCGTGTAGCTTATCGATCGATGGGATGATAGATTCGTCCAGAACAAAGAAGAGACAATTTTGGAAAGAGTGAAATCTTTCTTATTTTCTGGCAGCTTTAGAGAATTATCGAAACTCGATATTGCTTCGAGCAATCCAAATATGCGTAAAATATTTATTTTATACGGAACCTTCGCGCGTTACAATGTCGTTTCGCGTTCTTTGCAAGAAAGAAAAAGAACCGGAGGTTCATTGCCTCTAACCGAAGGTGATTAGCAAGTGGTAATGGAACAAAGACTTTACAAACAATTATAAAGGGACATTAAACGCGAGAACGAATTGGTAAGACGCGTGCATTAATGTGATAGTTGTGTATTTATTTGAGAGAATAATGAAACGTGTATAGATAAGACTAGTTCAAAACGTTTCCTCGATATGCCAGAAATTACCCTAAACTGTACATTGTCGTACAGTTTGTAAGTATGGCATGTTAGCCAATTACGCGACAGTAGGCTAGAACGATTTTCGTTTTTTTTTTTCGTTTGAATTATATATATATATATAAATATAAATATATACATATATATATAAATATACATATTACGCACGAGGCGCGTAGCTCTGTGCATTATATATATCGCAATATAATAGTTATGATAGTACGCGAAAGTTAAATAGTAACTTGATAAGATCCAATTAAGAGCCTGCATCCTGACAGTATTTAAATTTTCGCGACAAAAAAAAAAAATGAAATTTGCGCGTAATTTACAGAAGCGTGGATTCCCCGTTATCCACGAAATCCATAGATTTGTTATTATGCGTTAAAAATAACTTATTCGTCTAGATTATTCTTCCTGCTTGTTCATTTTTAAACGATTTAGGCAAAGAGAAATACATCACGACAACTTTCTCAGACAGATTTTTCGAATACATTTGGTCATGATCTTTCTAGATAACCGCAAACTTTTTTATATTGCAAAGTGTATCCATTGTCGCTAGTCAAGCTCTTTCTACTTATCGAGCCCTTCTTACAGGAATAGCGCATTTCAAATGTTCAAATGTTCAAATGTTCAAATGTTTATTTGTTATTAAGTAGTTGCCGAAGCAGATTTTACACTACTCGCTATTGTTCTTCGATTCTAGTTTAAGAAATCGTACCGATCCGTCTTCGTGTCGCAATTTCTAAACGTAGGTCCATCTTAGCGATTACCTAGCGAGCTTAAATCATAATATACCAATACGTAGAGGAAAGACAAGGAGATAAAAAGGAAAGGCAAAGATGCGGGTGCCTTTGAGATCTTGTTCAAGCTAGTCGTAACAATTAATCCGTCATATGCAAGGAGTATGTAATAGAACTCCAGGATTAATTATGTTCTCTCTTTTTTTTTTTTTTTTTTTTGCTACATACGAGAGAGTCAGACATCGAAAAAGCCTTATTATACATACATTAAATAATGAAACGCAAAAGTAATTATATAGGGCCAAGACTAATAGGATATAAGTTTTTTAACGTCACGCTACTCATGGTAGAATATATAACTGTTCCGCGAGACAGTAATTTGTACCCAATTGTAGTTTTCGAAGAAACGCACTATTTCTATTCGACTATTGGACAGACAATTGATTCGTGGTTACCGACCCGTCCTTGAATCATCTTTGTACAGACTATTTTCTCTTTTTTCTTTCCTTTTTTCAACTGCCTGCAACCACATTATACAAACAATTCAAGGGACACCACGTTGGTCATTATTCGTCTGTAATATTTATCCAACAACGTCGATGAACATATTTCCTTCCTTCCGCAATGCTACAGTAACGATAGATGTAAAAAAAAAAACTGGTCACGCATTGTTAAGGAGTTGTGTAAAGTTAGTTTAGGAGAATTGCTTAACGTGTTCACATCCTTCATATCATGTTTCCTTGAAGAATTGTTTGTAGGTTGATGTAATATAATTTGTACTTTATTTTGGGAAAGATTGATTGATTATATTTACTACTACAACAAGTTATTAAAATAACACGCTGATGTGCAGAAATATAAAATTGTTCGAATACTTATTTTAAAAAATGTAACTATACGACTTACGAGGAACTTTTTTATAACAAAATAAAGTGGTAAAAAGAGAAGAAAAATCAAACCGAAAAATATGTAAAGTTACAATTTAGTGTAAAATACTCTAATCAAAACGACTGATTAAATTCGAAAACAAGATATCGCGAATTTTGTTTCTTGATGAAGAAATTCGTCAAGTGATAAAAATGATGCACACTTGCAAGTAATAAAGCTTGTGTATTAGTAAAGTGATTTATTCAATCTAGGAATTGTATAAAGAAAACTGTATTTTACAGTGGCGAATTGTACATTTCGTTGTATATTGTTTTCACTCGATAATTGTTATGTATTCATACCGATCTGTGTACTGTATTTACGATCTTATATGTATTAATTTAAACGTAATTAATAAATATTTCCATTTCGTAAAAAATCTCGTAGACGACTATCTTTATCTAAAATAAATAAATTCAAAGATTGGAAAGTTTTTTTGTACCTTTTTAACTAAATATACGATTACATATTTCCGATAGCTTTAATGTTTTTACTGCCCAATAATCAAAAATATAATGTACCTATTTACTTTTACCGACGAGGTACAGACTAGACGCGATATTCAATGCTTTGTCGTGTCCCACGTTTTGCGGGTCACCTGAACCCTCCCATATCATTTCCCTGTCGCATGCAATGTTACCGATTCAGTATAGTAATGGTTTGAATCGAAACTAAATTTTTCTGTGAAATTACAAGTAACGTATAGAACAGAATAGTTTGCGAAGGAAATATAAAATCTTATACTTCTGCAACTGTTTGGAACGGTGATTTCGTGCGGAACCTGTTATACTCTTAACATTTTCCAATTTTAATACGTCCCGACTGCATAAGTATTCGTTTCTGAAACTATTAAGTGGAACTATCTTTTATTTTAGAAATATTAAGTAAACTGAAAGTCTGAGCTTTTTAAACAGTAATTTTTTAATGCGTTTTAATGCAACTATAGAATTATTACAAATCAACTTTTACTTTACAATTTTCTAACGAAAACATTTTTATCGTCTATGGTACTGTAAGTGTAGACGTTATAAATTCTCTAAAAGAATCTTAGATGTCGTGGTGAAACGTTTGATCCGTTTATCTCGTCTAGTTTATACTTCTTAACGATTTTATTCTCATTGTTCGTTGTTTTTATGTGAGTAAAGTTTTAGTTTAATAAACCACTGTAAAATGAATATAATGCATACGTTACGACTTAGCTGTCAAAGGAATATCCATCAAATTCGCCAATTTCACAAATGGTACGAATTAATATGTTGAAAATATGCAATTTATTGAAACGTGATTGCATAACCTCATTTTTCTGGGTATCTTTAAACTACTATTTAATATATGAGATACAATCCGAATAATTACATCAAAATGTACACAGTATAATGAAACAAGTTGAATTGTAAAAAATGAATGGACATGATATGTCTGTTTCGCAATAGTAGTTTTTGTAGTCTTAGAAAATGATTGTTCACACTCTCTTAATTTTATTTTAATTCTCATGTTTTAGCATTATTCAACAAACAGAAGTTACAGCTGCTGCTACAGCTAGCACAACTTCTGTGTCTGAATCTGTTTCTACATCGCAAGAACCAGTTAATTCTAAAATAGAGATGATCGCTAATCAAATTGTTTCCTTGAACCTTATAGAAGTAGCTCAATTGAGTGATTTACTTAAAAAAAGATTAAACTTGCCAGATGCACCTGTAATGCCTATGGGTGGTTTTGTTAGCACTCCATCAAAAGTAGAAGTATATATGCTCCCATTATAAGAACTTCATAAAGTTAAGAAAAATTATATATATATGCTTAAAAATTATTTTGCTTCAGGAAGACAATGATGAACCTCAAGTAGTACAAACTGCATTTAGTATTAAACTTACTAGTTTTGATGAGAAACAAAAGATTGCTCTAATAAAAGAGATAAAGGCTATTTTACCAGATTTCAATCTTGTACAGGTAACTTTCTTGGCTTGTATATTGTGAACAACAAAATCTTATCAAGTTCATTAAAATTTGTAATTTGTTTTCTACACAGGCCAAAAAGTTTGTTGAAAGTGCGCCAGCCACAATCAAATCTGATATTCCAAAAGAAGAGGCTGAAAAGATCAAGGAAATCATCACCAAAGTTGGTGCTACAGTTGAAATTGTTTAATTCTTTTATGTAAATATATACGGAAATTCATCTTTTATAGATTTAATAGAACTTTATAATAAAGTAAGCATTTACAATGATCCATTGAAACAAAAATAAAATAATTCTACTATTTTATCATTTTATCAACTTATTTTACATTTTTTGCGCACATTGCTCATACGCAAATCTTACAAATAAAGATAAATGTAATTTAAATTATGCTTTACACTATTGTTATATAAAACATTTTAATAATTTTAACCATATAAATAATTTAGAATTGTACGGAAAACCATAATGTGAAATAAAAAAATTGTGAACTTTAATATATATTTATTTAATATTATCAATTGCATGTTTTCTAATAAATACTAAAATCGGAAAAAATGATGACTAAAAAAATTTAATCGCATTAATAAGAGCTGTTTCTTTAAACTTGCATCGGCAAGTAACTAACGTATTTTCAAGGTTCATTCGAAGTCCTTCGTTTATATTAAAAGCATGTGCGTTGATAAGCTGATTCGTATACAAAGTACTGCATTTCAGTTAATCAACGAATTTAACAACTGGCGCTGCGATAACAGCCATATCGATAAAATAAGGGCCGTATCAACTATCTATGCTAGTCGTCTCTCCTCTAATTTCCAGTTAATGCCAGAAGAAGAATACAAAATACTTTTATCGAATCTAAAGAGTATCGCGTTTCGAGGGTATACATCTATATGAAATCTATTTTTAACCGTAGAGGGGAAACTGTGGAAATTTTGTTACTGGTCAACGGAGGTAAACGGAAGTTGGATTGCGACGGTACTGCGCCACGACGACTATTGCCACGATGGCTGAAAAGACTGACACAAACGATAAAGCGACGATGGAAAGTATAGCGCAAAACATACTCGAGGTTCGTGTCAGCCGTGATCAAGACAGTGCGTGATAACGTAATAGTAGCTTTCGAAGTGTCGAAAGAAATCTAGCTATCGACAACACTCTATTATCCCGGCCTTTTTCGATCATTTTGACAGGTCAGTACCGGAGGTGGGTCTGCGTCGAATGAAGTAGCCGCATTAGAGTTCCAAGCCTCACAGGTGATATCGAGGCTCGAGGAAGCTGTCGAAAAGGAAGCTGACGGTGGCGGTACCACCTGGAACAATCCCTCTGGATTCCTCTCGCAATCAAAAACTCCCGACGAAATATTAACTTTAATTCAGGTAGGTAAATACGACGCTAGCAGAAACCATTGATTCACAGCTATTGGCTGTTTCCCTTATATTTACACGTTGATTGGTCAGCATAGTTCTGATCTTGGCGAATACTCGTCACGTGGCTCTATGATTGTTACGAATCGTTTAACTGTTCTTCTAGAATTGGAAGCTGCCGCTCTTTTTTCAATTATTTGAATTGAACGTATCCTCCAGTAAATGTAAAAATTTTCAAAAATTTTAACCCATTCACGTCAAGACTTCATTATTAGTTTTCGTATACGATTTCGTGATGTTCTTACAAACATGTATCGATTTGTATTTATTTTTTATTGGGTGTAGTAATAGATATATTAATTGTAATAGGTAAACGTTATTCAATTTTCATTAAAATGTACGTAATTTGAGTTACACTCGCGACCATGTATATATTATTAAGTACCATTGTTCGTGCACATATATTTCCATTTAGTGATTGTAATTATACTCTTAGAAAAGCTTAAAATTTCATTATAAATCATTCTTACAGGACTTGGTAATTCACGAAAATGCCCCCCAGCCGGTGAAAGATGGTACAACGGAGACGGCAACGAATCGAGTGACGACGTTACCAACATTAACAGAGCCAGCAAAATTAGCGCTAATCGCACATACTGTTTCTGCATACGCGCTTGCGCTTCCAAAATCACACGCTCAGAGATTAGCCGGCCGATTGGCCGCAGATACGACCAGATGGCTAAATCATATTTTCCGTTTCGTCGATTGCGCCTCTTCGTTTCACGAAGATCATCTGGAAGGTTTGGTCAGAGTGACCAGGTTGGCTCTACACAGAAAATATCCTCGGTATATGGAGGAAGGTTTCACAGCGCTTGCAGCCTCACCACCTTTAATTTACAGTTCTGTGGCCGCACCTTTAGGTGTGGTTCAACATCTGTGCAAACAGGTATAGAGACTTAGTCTGATTCAGAAAAAATGTGGGCGTATAACTATAGATCTGTGTTCTACCTTTTAGCTCTCTTTGCCACTCCATTGCGTAAGACCCATCCCCCATAACACGATGTTTGGATCGCGATATAGCATGGACGTGTCAGCTTTGGAACGCCGACTCGCAGAAGACACGCAATCAAACAGCGTGACGCCGCTCCTTGTATTGGCAGAAGCGGGTTCAGTATTAACGGGACACTGTGACAATATCGCTAGATTGCGTGCAATTTGCGACAAGTACAATGTCTGGCTCCACCTTAGAGGTCATTCTTTAGCCGCGTTAGCGTTAAATAATTCTGCAAAGGATCTGGTGTGTTCATATTTAATATTTATTTTACTTTATTTTGTTACGTTAAAAATGTGTAATATACGGGCTTTTTCTTGATTTTCAGCCTTCGAAGATCGCAGATAGTGTTACGTTACCTCTTGGAATATGGCTCGGTATACTATCGCTACCAGTAGTAGTATCCTTTTAAATATATATATTCGGTTGAAAAACTGTTTAGATATTGTTGAAGAGGATGTTAGAATTTTTCTTAATGTATACACAGACATTGTATAGATTAACGGATACAAAAGGTGGTCGACCCACTCCGAGAGACACAACTTTGTCTTTGGTGTCTGGTTTAATGACAGATTCGTTGTCAAGACGTTTACCGACTTTACCATTGTGGGCCACGTTGCAAGTGTTAGGTAGAGATGGTGTACATAATAGATTAAAGAGGTGTTTTTTGGCTGTGGAAGAATTATACAATAAAATTAAGAAATTTTCTTGCATAAGGATACTGGTAATTGATCCGTACAACGATATCACGTTTTATAATTCGAATTTTCGCTCCAAATCATACGGCTTGTTTTCCAGAGCCAACCACCTGGAGGAGAAACAGGGTCCTATACCATAAACGAGCTCCTAACCAACCCCGTGAATAATCCACAACTATTCGAAGCTGTAGCCAGTGCACTAGTGTTTCAATTTGTACCTGCAGACAGGGATTCACAGACAACAGAACGTGTTCCTCCTTATTACGATAAATTAAATTCCTGGTTAGGACAAATTCTTCAAAGAGACATCGAAAACGTACAAATAGAACTGTGTGAAATAGAACATCACGGTATTGCGATTCGTATTTGTCCTCTAGAAAATCCAAACCAGCCTCCTACAACCGAGGACATAGATAACGTAGTAGCTTGTTTGGAACAGCAAATAGTGAGTATATTTTAAAAGTGACGATTATACACAGTTAACGTCGTGACAATTATTCGTCAACTAATCGTTGCCATTTGCATAACAGGAAATATTACAGGCAACGGTTGAGCATAAAGCAACGTTCGTGCGATTAGTCTCAGAGAATGATTCTTTGCATTTGGTAGAAATGCCTGATTGGGCAGGTTTAGGCGGTGTACGATACGCTCCACCTACTTGGATCCATGTTATGACCGACCAGGCAAAAGAGGAATTGAACAGATTAAACACGCAATTAGTCGAAGCTTTACGGAACACAGACGCGGCATTTTCTCTGGGAGAAGGCGCCGACGGCTTAGCTTGTGTACGATTCGGTATGGTTACACAAGATACAGGTAAGCAAATATTTACATTTTTTGTTCCGCAGTTGATTTGGGTTTATCTAGCACGTAAACATGAAATAAAATATAATTTTTTCACAGATGTGGCCGAATTACTATCTTTAGTTCTACAAGTTGGTCAAAAAGTGGAAGCTAGCTCCAAACTATTGGACACTATATCCGAAGTGGTGAAAAGAGGTATCGAAGCAGCACAGACGGACTTGGAAAGAGAAAATGCAGAAAAATTATGGCAAGAAGGTATTCTTAGACACGTGCCTGTCGTTGGAACTTTCGTCAATTGGTGGAGTCCACCCTCGAAAGAGACTGGAGTTCGTGGACGCAGTTTAAATTTACAAGCCGGTACATACTTTGTTTACACGTTAAACTTCTATTACGTGTCCATGATTAATTAATTATTCAATGACATATTTTTCGCATCTAGGAGTCGTCGAGAGTACAGAGAATATTTACAAATACCACATGCAGTTGCAACCAAACTCCACGGTGATTAATGGATCTGGTGCTAGAACTCCACCGCAGCCCCTTGTACAGACTCCAGTTGGCGCGGGTAGCCAAAGTCATAGTCGTTCATCGAGCCATTCCAGTTTACAGAGCAGCAAAAGTATCTCCGTAATCACAAACACCGCATCTCACCCGCAGGTGAAAGAAGAATCCGGTGAGGTGAAGTCGTAGTGAACATTAAAAGATACGATTGGTCGACAGATGATTAACTTCTTTAAGTTCAAATCCATGAACTTGGCAAAGAAGCGATGCTCTAGGTGAAACGATCGAGCATTTTTGGTAGAAGCTACCCTTTACATTCTCAGAGCACAGCGAAAGAATTAGCATTTCTAAAGCGTTGAGGAGCTTAATAAGTCGACAAAGGTAAAGCTACACTGTCCT
The DNA here is from genome assembly GCA_014737385.1 of Bombus superbus. Lineage (NCBI taxonomy): Eukaryota > Metazoa > Arthropoda > Insecta > Hymenoptera > Apidae > Bombus > Bombus superbus. Next base: position 9,743,791 of record JACXIK010000025.1, on the reverse strand, counting down.
CTCTGTCGTTCTTTCTTCAATAAACTATTTTATGCTACTTTTCCGTCATCTCGCATTAGTCGTATTATTTTTTTCTATCTTACCCGTTTTATTACTTTCATCGACGATTTAATTTCATGAACACTTGCAAGGTCTATCAAAGATGGCTTGTGTACTTATTGATAATAAGCAAAGATGTTAATTTTACTACGAGTTAATTTGATAACAAGTAATAAATATTCTTCATTTATTAAAGTATTTCTTTCGTAGCACAATAATAAGAAGCTTATCTTCTTATTTTCATAACGTGACGTGAAAAGAGTTGCCGTCAAGTTTTTAGTTCGTCGAATGAGTATCGTTATTACAATAATAAAACTATATAAATTGGACAATTGACTATTTAAGTTTCCAACAACAGTGTTTTACATTGATATGTGCATATACGTTCTGAATAAATTTATCAACCAGACTTTCATTATATTTTTTCACTTTTTACTTTACAGATTACATTTTTTACATTTTATTTGCGAGTTCTTTTTTCATGAAGCACAACATACATTAAGAACGAAAGAAAGACACGTACATAATAAAGTCGCGATTGCTTCGAGCATTTAAAAAAGAAGGTATTACGCACGAGTTGTAAAATTTATCCGAGAAAATTAAGCTTTCTTTTAAGCGTGTAAAAAAGGAAGAAAAACCAGAACGATGTTCCGATATTAAAACGATAACCAAAGAGAGAGAGAGAGAGAGAGAGAGAGAGATAATATAGAGTTACATTTAAGCAATTTGGATTGTTACGATGTAATAAAGTGTAATTTGCAACGGGATAGGAATTACTTAGCTCTGTCGTGTTCAAAAATCATAAGAGATACGTTCACATTATTACAGTATTCGGTAAATTGTTGATAGCTACATTGAATGGAAAGAAATTGAACACTATGTATATTTATGTACCAAAATTGTTATAATAAAGTACTGCAATTCAATAAATGATCTTAACATAACTTCAAGTTTTTAAATATTTTTTTACATTGAAACTAAAATTTTTCCAAAGATTTCTTTCTTTCTTTCATTCCCTCGAAAGGGACAAAGGAATCTAAATCGTTACATGTAATTAGAAAATTACGTATAGATGGCATTCAAGAGAATGTAATTATTACATCCCTTTTTTAAACGATTTTTTAAAGATCTAGGATAATTTTTCATTGTTTATTTTTTACATTTTTTCATCAAATTAAAGTCAAAGATCTATCTAAAAGGAGTATGCTTCGTATAGATTACACACCGTAGAGGGAGCAATGGTGTTATTTGAACGTAGACAACGGTGGATCTTATGTCTTTTTATTTTCTCTCTTCATAATATTCGTGTTACCATTACAATAGGAGGAATTAAGTCTGGAATATGGCAATTAGACGTAATTCGCAATGCACAAAAACGGTATCGATTAACGAGTTTCGTTTTGCTCTTTATATATGCCTCTCAAAGAATTCTCTTTACAACACACGCTTGAGAATGCATCTTTCCGCGCGTACAAAAACACCATAGAAATCTTAAACTTACGTAAAATCTCAATAGCCTCTGCACACTTTGTGACTAAACCTCTTTCGTACGTCGAGAGAGAAGAAACGCAAGAACAAAGGGCGATACCCTCTATCATTTTCGCGAATCGATATTTCCAAGGTCCAAAGATCTCAGTTGCATTTTATTTTCTTTTTTTTTTTTTTTTTTTTGGTCGAACGAACGAACGAACGTTTTCATCGATGTACACCAAACGATCGCGTTAAAATTTCTTTCATTCGAGTGCGTACATTATATCTTGAACTGTACAGTGTGTGCAATTCGGTGCGATAATTCTTTTTTTTTCCAACGAATCGACTGTTTCTTAGCTGTAATTTATGCATGTAAGATATGAAACGATTATTTATTAAACGTGATATTAATGGATTAAATGCTGTTTGATATTCAAATAGATAGTATTGAGAAATTCGTAAACGATAATTTTACATTTATTGCTGAGATTTAATCCGTGAAATCATACACACTGTATAGTCTATTGTGCGAACGAAATTTATCGGATCTAAACTTTCTAGTTCTAAGTGGCGAATATTTCTCGCGTAATGTTCGCGTCGAACGAATTTCAAGTTTTTCAGAATTTATGTCTTAATTAAATCAAATTGTCAACGAAAATTCGACAATATCCGTGTTTGAAGGAATTCGTGATTATCGTGTTAAAGGATCTATTTCGCGTAAAGAGAACGTGCGCGTTCCAACGAGACATTGTCTCATTGGGAAACGGCACTTTTCGAGAATCGATCGTACATTCGTCATGGATCCAGTTTTGAAAAATTAGCCCTCGTGAAAATCGAAACGTTATCTCGTTCGATGATCTTGACGTTTGATTTGTTTTCCCTTATCATCTAATCTCATTAAAGGTTCTTAGTTAAATTAATTAAAAAGTTTCATAGGCCAGAATAATGCACCGATTAGAGAAGATTCTTTTACGTCCTATATTCGTACTATATTTCCACTATATATATCAACGCCTCTGAAAATAATTAATTCTCTCTCGCTCTCTTCCTATCATACATTCTTACATATATAACTCTCTTTCACGCCACTTACGCTGTATCAAAATGATGCGAAAAATTAAATGCGGTTGTACTCATCGGAAAAAGTGGTTCTCAATTTGATCTCGTGCAGATTCCTGCTCGATACAATGATACAAATTGACAAAGGATTAGAATTAAAGTTTCGTCAACGACCATCTAGACTACGTGCACGTATATTTAGAATTTATCGATATTTTCGAGTCTCTCTCGCGAATTCGTGGATCTGCCCTCCTCTTTGAGAGACGAGGATTTACTCAGACTTTCGTGTCAGGCCGATTCTGATTAGAACATACGAAGATATTTTCGAGAAGAAAATACAAGATAGTCTTCCCTTTTTATCGTACGATCCTCTCGAATCGTGCAAAGATATTTGTTTCGTGGAATTTCGTAAATCCGGAAAATACCGTCTTGATCCCGTTTGCGCGTTTTTTTTAACAGTCTTGAAGACGACAGAGACTGGTCAAGGTTTTTCATTCGACCGTCTCGCGTCGACTGTGTTCACACAGTGTCTCTCTACGTTAATTCTTTCTTCTTTGCTCCCCACTTTTGTTTAACCTACTAGAACTTAAATACTCTATCATTCGATTACTTAAAAATTTTAAATAATACTCGATACTCTCGATACTGAGCGACAACGATGCGATGGAGTCAATAAAATATACGATAAAAACTAAAAATATTTTTTATTTTTAAATTATTCGCAAAGAATCTCTAGTTATCCTTTATTAAAATAAAACGAAAATAAAAATATATACACTTTTACATAAAAAGGTATTGTAGTATACAAGATATATATTATCCAACCCCATCGTACCAGCCGAGACTCAAAAGGGACATCGAAAATCATCGTATGATGTCGCTCGTGTTTCGCTTCGCGTACTCGAGATTAGCAACTTCGCTTAAAATCTAAGAACGACGAGAAATTCATTTGGATCCAAAGATTTTCCCTCGCCAGCTAAATTCTTCCTCGTCGATAGTTAATTAAGTGGAATATTTAATTAAGCGAAATACAGCAATTCAAGGTGTAACGAACTCTTCTAGAAAACGTTTGAAAAATTGAGCCATGTGGAAACGTTTGGCGAGAAACTCTGTCGACGCAACTGTCGGACAAAGTCGAACGTGTATGAAAAGAAAAACCTTTGTTTTTCTCACTGACTAGGATGTTCCTTTTCTTCGATAAATTCAAGAAAACTAAGTTCACATACACACACACATACGCACGCTCTAATTCGTTTCCGATCTCGTTCGTCGATTCGATCTTAAGATTATGATCAATTAATGGCTAAATCTATGTCTCGCTATACTCTATGCACTTTAATAAATATTACAACTATGTACATTGGATCAAACGTGTTTATACCTAATCATGCTTTTTCTACCTACACCGTTTCTATGCTCGTTGCGAACAGTGAACGTAAAATAGTATTTCCTCCTCTAAACTCTCTCGATAATATCGTGTAAACGTAAACGAATAGTAAAACATTTCTTCGGGAATGGCGGCTCTCTCCTTCTCGGCAAAATCGCCGCCGCTCGTTTCCCTCTCTTGTTCCTCCTTATAAGCGAAGAAACGATAAGAAACGAAAGAAAACGGCAGAGGAGAACGATATTATCTCTGTGTAAAATTTGTAACACCTAAATTTAAGTTATATCACACGTACATCTTCTTATCCCCTCTTCTTAATGTTCCTCTTCCTTCTTCGTTCCATCATTTTTGTCCTTTCTCGCGTTTCCTCGGCAACCTTATACGCCTATCGTATTACTGCCTATTTACACACGTTTTCGCTGAATAGGATGCGGAATATAAAGTCGTCCGCTGGTTCGTTGCAGTTATCTTCATCGATCGCGAATGATCTCGTTTGGACCCCTACAACTAGGAGTACCGTTACAAGGAAGACTTTGCGCTCCGCAAATAATTCAATCTCGATTTTTTTCTTTATTTCCTATTCGGTTGAAAAACACCGATATTACGAAAACTTTGTTCCGATCGACGAGAATACCATCATCCTGCAACGATAGCCGTCTTCGAGTACATTTACGAAGAATCTCTCGCTGAACTTCTTAAACGGTAAATATACATAAAAAGAAGAGAAAAAATGTTCTGGCCGTCGATGATTCCTTCATCCAAATTTTACGATCTAAGTTATCATTGTTTGTGTGCGCGCTCGTGCGTGTGAATTTATCATTGATTAATTGGTATTCTCATCGATCTATTCTTCGAGAGTATCGTCGAAAGAACATCCTCTCGCTCGAAGGATAAATTCTTGAAATGCAATCTGGATATTCGATATCGATACACCAGACGAATCTAGAACTTTTTGTCATATATAAAAAATGAAGAAAGATCTGACGTACACAACGTTTGCGCTTTCACCGTGTTTGTACTTAAAAACGTATGCTTGCCTGAGTATTGGCAGAATTCTTTGTTTCTTCTTTTTAGTCCGTTTCTTCAACGGATAGCTTTAATCGTTAGTTTTTTCGTTTTGGTTCATCGTGATGTATTTTGCGATAGAAATTCACGAACACTCATCGTCTCGTTGCGAACGCTAATAAATATACATATATATATATAATATATATATATTCATATCACTCGTTCTGTATTTCATGCGGTAACTTCTTATGTTAATACGTATATACTAATCTCGCAAACGTGTAAACTGTATACCGAGATGTTCCACCGAAAAATCAATGATAATTCTGTCTCGTGCTTTCTTCGATAAAAAGTATACAAAAGTATATAAAAATTGTGTCGTGGAATATCGTTTACATTTGGTACAATCGCCGTATAATTCGTGTAAAAAGTTGTTCCAAAAGTTTCAGCTTTACAGGTCGGTACGATATCGTTAATTTAAAAGGAAACGAAACTGAAATGTCGGAATGAGATGACCTTGCGTGGGCAAGTAACGATGCACGTAGCTTAGAACGATTATATATAAGAGAAAGTAGTAGGCCACGATAACGACTAAAAATTAACGGCATAAATTATCTTTATGAATATGAAACGTTCGAACGGAACTCAACAAATTTCCAGCATCTTCGAAGATGTCTGATAAACGTGATCTCTGCATCTTTCTCGTAGGCGATTTATATATACTAATACTTCATGTGTACAGTTGTGCTTTCTTGTGTGATGTTAATGAAAATGAATAATTAACAAGCAATAATAAATATGGCAATCAACTTCTTCGCTCGCATAACGTACCATTCGTCTGCTCGATCAAGAAGCAATAATCATTTACAGAATAAACTAACGTAGAGCGATAAGAATTACTGTACATGATATACAAATACGAAATCTCGGGTATACAAGACCTCGCGGGTCTAAATATTCATTGTTTCGAACAAATAAACGATAAGAAGAAGAGTGATCGTATTAGCGTTCTCGAAAACTTTCTTACAGAAAAATTCCATATAGCAATATTAATGTAAATATACCTCGATTATCAATGTAAATGAATCCTTTTTACCTTTTCTAACCGTTTCTCGATTTCAACGCGAATTTTTACAATGCGGTATACATCATTCCGCTGCTGATCTTTCCGATTCTAAAATTCTTTTTTTCTGCCCCCCATTTTTCCTTACTCACGTTACTCGCCGACCTTCTCGATCGGGTCGCCACTCTAGCTTGCGCAACTATCCTCGTCGAAGCTCTTACACGTTGGTATAGCAATTCCTTCATCGTTTTTCATCCTTTTCGTTCGTGAAACTGATGAGAAATATTAAATGTGCGAATGGTTATAGTACAGTTATAAAAGATGTATGATCTTTCTCTTTTTCCCCTTTTGTTTTGATTCCCCGAAAATTCTGAATATCGTTGCGGAAAGCATGGGTAGAAACTATCCGCAGTTCCCACCGATTGTACCCTTAATACGTCGACCCGTTGTGAAATCTTACGTTTAAACGTATATAAATGTTCGTGATTCTTATCAAAAGTTACCAGACGATTGAGCCATTCTTCTTCGGGTTTGGCGTATAAAATAAGAACGCATATATGAAAATATGCACGTTGGTGCTTGGTCGCTTTCAAAAGAAGTCCCTTGGGACAATGACATTGTGCACTGACGATTTAAACTTTTTAATAGACGTTCAGTGAAAGTGACCACAGCGAACTTTCCATCGGACGATATTCCAAAAATCTTAATAATGGCAGTTTCGATGCGTTTGGTGTGTCGTTTGATTTTATAATTCCGTTACGGCGTACAAATTGGGATCGCTACCCTGTACTTGACTCAACGTCGCCACCGTTGACTTGTTTTCTTGCCTCGATTGCGCACGATTGTACGTTCCGTACATATTTGGTACAGCATTGTTTTGCGTCGTACCGTTGAACTGATTCCTGGTGAAATTTCTATCTAATGTTCGCACCTGATCTTGCATTTGGTCTTGAATACGAATGTTCGGCGTCTTGTTTCGCACCAGGGACCGAAACTGATTCATATTGGTCTGCGAACGAGACTCGAACTCCCAGGTCGGTTGACTACTGGGATTTGGTGGCAACGGGCGATTTTGATTCCAAGCTGGAGTCGGGCCTCTTTTTAAATTCGCTAGATTCTTCGGGTCCAGAGTCTGTGTTTTGCGAGAGTCTTGGAACGTGGCCAGATGAGCAGGTCCGTGAGAGTTGTGAGACAGGGTACCGGTGAAGGACGCCACGCTTGGTGTCCAAGGTGGTTCTCTACCTACGATTCCAAAACAGAATCTTCATTTCAAAATTTCAGACTTGCGTTTAAATCGAAGAAAAGATTAACGGTGAAATTACCGGGCCCTGCGGGGGCGTGCCCTCAGTAAAAATCGCTCGACTCGAGGGTCTTGCACTGTTTGCTCAAAGTCGCGTACTGGCCAGGTTGATCTCCGAGCCCAGAACGGTGCTCAGCTCGTCCACCTGTCGATTGCTGATTATGCTGAGATGATTTGTGATCCCCGCCTCCTCCGCTCCCGTTAATACCCCCACCTCTGTAAATGGCAAATCGAAACGAACAAAGTTGCAGCATTATCTTTCTCTCGGACGGTTCTCTGATGTCTAGTTCCTATCGAGAAAACTCTGTATCATTCGTTCATCTCGTAAAACAATCTAAACACGAACGTTATGAAAGATGATAACACGCGCTAAAGCATACTATCGCTAATGTTTCCATGTATAGAAAAAAATGGCAAAAACGAACTGTCTTTCTTGCTTTAAACATCGATTAGAAAAAGTAATTGAGAAAATTGAGAAACATATCTATATGAATATTAAGGAAAATTTGAATTGACAGAATGCTGTAAGAACACCAAAGAGGAAACCAAACGATTGTACAGTTATTGTCCTGAAATATAATCGGCGACAATCATGATTAATTCGTCTTCAATCGATTATGTGATTTCATTCGTTTCATTCGTCATTGTAAAGGTTGAAAGATCAATAGCTGTACCATATTGTTTGCGTTATTGCCACCAGAGTGTTGTGAACAATTAAAGCAACATTCAGACCTAACATAGTATCTATCGACATAAACAAATCACATCGTAAACCGTAAAACTGAATCGATTCAACACACTGGTAAAAATGGAAAATTAACGCATCTCATAAAATCGAATAAAAAACACATCGTCTATGTAAAGCGAACAAGTAAAGATTTGATGTAACATCTGTACGTTCGTTAATACGAAATAACTATGCAATTCATGATTCATCCGTTGAAAATTTTATGGTTCTCACATCAAGTCTTCAATTTGATGACAGTTATGAAAAGGGATTAAGTACCAACTTTTCGTACCAAACTTGATTTAACGCCCATCGCACGATCCGAAAGAACATTCGTCGTAAAACTAAATCCCACTTCAAACCGCATCGTAAAATTAATTTGACGAACTGTCGCGGTTCACTTAACGTTCAACCTTTATCGTATTAGATGCAGCTCCATAATTACCCCGTCTATGAAGCTCGAGTTTAATAATCTGGCACTACTTAAATTCGCATCCTCCTTACTAGCCAACTTACGGTCTTCCCATTAACTCGAAATTATAGCTTGATAACTTCCACGCTAATAACTATATTCATTGAGCGTTCTCCCTTAAACCGACGTTTATTTGAGCAACCGAAAGATTCGTGTACGATAAAGGTAGACGACAGCTAATAAATGAAACCGAATAAAATCTCATGCACAAACTTTAGCATGCTCTCGTGCAGCTGACGTGCTCGAGCAGTCGCAGTAGCGTAGGACGGCGGGGGCGGCGTTAGCAAGAGAGGCTGCTTAATGGTATTTTGAGTGCCATGAGCATTCGGATAAAATACAGAAGGGGCTGTAGGCGGGTACGACCCTTGGCCTCGAAGGGTCCGCGCTGCTATCGCTTGCGAAGCTGCCGATGGCGGTAGATACGGGTCCTGCTCGTCGACTTGATGGTAATCTCTTCTAGAACAAAGTCCTCGTTAATCATACTCCGCGCGTTGCATCTTTTAGCTGCGTTAAACGTACACGCTCACCGTTTTCGAATGTAGATCCAAGTGTGAGAGTCTACCCAAACTAGCACTGTGAAGAACAGTCCCGCGGCCAAGCTCGCCAACAGCATGAAAGTTAGTCCGTATCTGAAGAATTTCAACGGTGTTACGGTATTTCTTTAATTACATCTCGGATAGTTAATGGGGTGCTTTAACCTTCTGCGATCAATCATTTCGCAGCAGGTAAACAGTTTACACAAAATACCGTAGATACAACGTGATCCAACATTCGCGTTTCGTACCATTCCGAGAACTTGATCATACATGTACATAGTGTTACATCAATTTCTCGTTAAATCGCATCTGTCCCTCGTTAAATCGCGAATGAATAAAAAGTAGGGCCAAACTCACAATCCTAAATGACATAAGCTTTTTGCGGCGTGAACGTATTGCTTGTGAAGAGGCTTGCAATCAAGTAACGTCGTTAATCCCGACATGAGCTTGTTCACGGTGTTCACGTCGATCGAAAGGCTGGTCAATTTCGGCTGCAATTGTTGCTCCTTGAATAGTTCCAGTGCCAACCTGGTCACGGTACTCATGTTGTCTCTCATGTCGTTTGCCGCGATTTGACCGTCGTTTAATCTCTTGCTGAATGGATTATTGCGCGTGTTGTCGCAATGCGTGTAATACGAAAGAACCTCGGAGGCTAGAGTGGTCGGTATCGCTCTGGTTAGGTAACCGTCTGGGGACACGCAGAGATCACCTAAGGCCACCGAAGTGGCGAGATACAGCGAAGCCATCAACCACGAGACTATCACCGCAAATAATCCAAACACGGAAAATCTGAAAGGAACGTTTCGAAGCAAATGATTATTATTAGAGTAATCAGAACTAATCGATCTATTATTTCTACATTTTTTCCCCACATTCCGACTTTATATTTATTCACATTGCCACGATGTACTATGAAATATTATCGTATCGTGTCGTCGAATTATGTTCAAAGCGATTCTAATCCTATCTCTGACTCTCAACATCGTCAAGACGTTTCTGAAATTTACCGATGCAAGATTATCATCGTACGTTCGTTCGTTCGTTCGTTCGTTCGTTCGTTCGTTCGTTCGTTCGCAGCTGCGAGAAGGGACAAAAACGTAGTAATTTAAGAGAGTTGAATCCAGTTGGACGGGAGAACCCTGTTTTCGCACGGTTTTTGCTAGACATACGAAAGAAAAGAAACACGTACGTTATGAGAACGCATCTGGAATGTCGCGCAATTCCGACGACCAGCACCACACAGAGGACGAGTAGCGCGCTGAGAACGGCCATGGTGACGGGCCACCTTAATTGCTCTATCTTCTCTCCCAACCCGATCGCGCCAGCCAAGCTGATTCCGCTCAGAGGTTTTCGAATTTCGAAGCTCCGGTTCACGGCGATGTTCGTGTTTTGCTTCATGCTCTGCAGAGCGGCCAACAGCAGACCGAGCATGGTTTTATTGCTGACGGGGGCATCGAAATCGTCCCCCAAGGCAGTCAACTGCAGCTGCACCTTCTTCTTCAATGTCGTCTCGATGGTGTCGGTCTTGAAAAGCAAATACCTTTTAAGTGATTTCAACCGTCAAGATAATACCTCGCGGTGTTAACGGGATAGCCGTCGTATTTGATAGGGTAATTTGTGAGAACGAAGCGAGCATAAAGGTGACGAACGAACTTTATCCTTTCGCGTGGCAGACAATCGCACTGGCGTAAGTCAAGATTTGGAAAATTTGAATTTAATCGCCTATTCGGACTAAATGAATTTGTTATAGAGATGAATTTTTTTTAGAACGCTATTGCACGAAAAATGGCACTGGATCGTCTTAGGCCTTTATCGTGCTCGATCCTGTCAACGTCCAATAAAATCTCGCTATGCTGTAATTCAAAAACTGATAAAAAAATATTGTCTTCCTTTACCGCCTAAGCAATTGAAGCAATTACCAGTTCTAGGGCCCAAGTGATAACTCACTCGCCGAATTCTTTAAAAACGAAGTTAATCCCGTTTACGGCGATTCGGTTAAATTAAGTCTGTCAGATAAAGATCTTTAATTAAAAAATGGAATCTCCTTGGTGGCTGGAAATCGGATTATTTATCACGAGATGGGTCTCTCTTCTTTCAGGTTTATTTCCATTACGGTTGTCCGCAAACTCCTCGCTATTCTTGACCCGAATTAAAAACGGTAATCAAGGAACGTTTAAACGTAAAGAAAAGAAAAAAGCAAGAAAAGGAAAAGAAGACAAGACCGTGAACTAATTATGAACGAGTTGCAGCTCTACTTTTTCGGTTAAAGTGCAAACATGAATGTACGAACGAACAAGTAGTAATAAGAAAGTTGAAGTAGACGAGATGTTTCCTTCGAGAAGTGACTACTGGAGATGAACGGAACGACGATTCGCAGTCCTTGAACGTCGCTAGAAAGCAGAAATAGTAGGAAAGATCTTTCCTGCATTACGTAGTAAGATAACATTTTTCCTTCCCTTCGTCTTTCTCTAGAACCAACGTTTTCTCCAAACGATTTAATTTAATTTATAAGTACGATAAAAAAAAAAGAGAGAAAAACGATGAATAGATCGAGTAAAACGCCAACCAACGAACTAAATTTCAAAAGGACCAAGAAATGTACTCCGATGAATGATTTAATTGCGCAACACAAACGTCGCTATCTTAAACATGCCTATTCGCTTCGATCTCCGTTCTACCAAGTTCGCCATTGATTTCGAAGCATCGATTGTTATTCTGAATCGGTATATCCGCCTATGTAATTCGAACGGGGCAAATAACGATACCATCGTCGGAGCGTATCTAATTAGAATCGGGCAAGAGGACGTTTGAGAGTCGGCGTCAGACAGACGTATCTCGTGGTGGCAGACCAACCTGATTCCGTACACCCATGAGAATACCATCGACGTTCTTTGCGGCGGCCACCAATTGCACCAAACCGTTGTGCACGTCGTCGTTACCGTAGAGGCCGACGGCAACAGCTCCGCTGCAAAGCAACGCCAGGATGGCCAGCGAACACTTCAGCAGGGTTATCGACCTCCTGGGGCGCGGCTTCCGGTCGCAGCATCTCGTTACCAGGTAGACCAGGAGCACCAGCAACGTCAGGATTAACCAGGCTGCAGGGATACTTCCAAGTATCCCGAGACTCTGTTAATTAAAGTTAAACGTTAGTTATCGCCGTGTATCTTTAATAAAATCGTTCGCATATACCACCTCCTTATCTCATCTTCGTCGTTTCGATTTTTCCTCTTCCTCCTCCTTCTCTCCCCACCCCCCATATCGCCGTTCGCACTCGCCTTGTTTTTCTGGCAATTAACGTTCGAGCAGCGTTTCTTTCGGCGTAGCCGGAAATCTCGAGATTTAATTAAATCTAAAACCATCGTCGGGATGCTCCGTTTTCTCTCGCGTCTTTCGTTTTTCTTTTTCCAAAATTTCCTACGAACGCTAATGACTCCTTGCTAGAGAGAGAGCGAGAGAGAAAGAGAGAGAGAGAGAGAGAGAGAGAGAGAGAGAGAGAGAGAGATCGGAGAAGCTTCCCAGCTACTTTCTAATTAATGCTTATTCGTAGCTGCCGCTCACGCGACCAGTACCGTTAATTAAGCTTAAAACTCGACTTGCCGGGCGCATAAAAATTCCAATAACCGTCTCCGATATCGTGGAACACGAGGTATCACCACGCACGAACACGAACGTGACACACGGCGGCAACCTAAAAGAAATGCGACGCGAACGAGTATTTCCAGTAACCACGCGGACATCCGCGACTAGACTCGACGTTCTCTTAATTTCCCGGCCCGATAACGCGTACGTTGAACCGAATCGCGGCCGATCGCCGACGGATGCGTCCGCTAATCGGGACCACCGGTTACGCTCGATCGGAGCATATTATTAGCGAGCGTCGCTATAGAACATGCTTGTTGCTCTTGTTCGCGCTAATTAACTGCCTGCAAGGATGTCGAAAGGTGATCCGCCTGTCTCGCGAAGATCGTCGCTCGCGCGTACAGTGACTCACGCCGAGTGAATCATAGCGAATTCACATGCTGCAGAATGCTCGCCGATCGTCGATTGCCGCCAGTATTTTAAGCATTATTACGAGACCAGATTGAAAAGTTTACGGAATCGCCGTTAGAAGTTGCTGTATTTGTTATCGTTACTGCCACTGCGGAAACTTTCCTCGTAAATGTGTTTTATCGAGAGATGGATGGATATTTGGTATTTGAAATTCCATTGTTTTACCCGTTGATTCTGCTTTATACACGATACGAAACTCTAAGGAGCCAAACCGATCAACTTTATTTTTACCGATTTTCATGGGGTCATTCGCTGCAAAAGATGCCACGAGTAACAGTAAGGTAACGGTAAGGCAAATTACGAAAATGTTTCCAAACAATCCTCGTCTTTCTTCGCTTTTCGATTTATGGAATTGAACGAAGCGGCTTCCGCGAGACGATAGGATTAATAGGTCGAGGATCGAAAGAGCAAAGAGGAGATCAACGGAATAACCGAATTTCGCGATCGAAATTATTTTTTAATAGCGATGGCCAATTGAATTTTTTCACGCGAGCCATATCGACACCGTGATCCGACAAAGATAAATCGTGCCGTCGTTATCAGCTGTGTAATAACTTTTATCGTCGTTATTCCATTAAACGTCCATCTGGTTTGGCGCAGGGTGGATTAACGCGTGGCGCAAAGTGCTATTGCATATTCTGTTTAGCGAGGAAGCTTAGTACGCTTGAAAGGTGTATCGCGCGGTTCGTCGTTGCTACGACTCGCTCAAGATTTGATTTTTCCGTCGTGTTGCTCAAAGGCCTGCACGCCACCGTGGGGTCAACCACCCTCGCGGCTCGCGTGCCACCCCGTGAAACCCGCTACATCGACCGGTGTATGTACATATTGCATTTCATTATTTACGCGACATCGATAAACTTCGCCTATAATTCTCGATGCCTGGGATTTTTCGCGGAAGCCGATCCTCTCTATGTTTCTGTGTGTAACAAACAGCGACGAGGGCAGAATTTTAATCTACAGCGATATTAACTTTCGCAGAAAAATCGTGGCAGAGTTTAGAGGTTTTCGAAGCGGTTCGAATTTAAGGACGATAATGAAATTGAAACGAGAGACGAATTTTCATTTCAGTCAGTTTGTTAGATTATTACGCCGGTTAATAACAAACTGAAGTAGAATTTATTTAATTGGTACGAATGTTCTCTAGACTGTGCAACGCGATTGCGAGCGTTACATGTATCAAAACGTGCCATGAATATTGAAAACAGCTAGATGCTACGTCCATTTCGACTGTTTCGAACAATGCTTTCGGAAAGTAATTGCCGAAGCGACGCGAACAAAGCAAAGCCGAGTACAATAGTTTGGAAATTTATAACGAAGATATCGTCGATTCGAAGTTTTACGTTTTTTCCAAATTTAGAAATGGAATTCCTCTGACGAGCAACTATTTCATTACTTCGCTCCATATAAGAGAGAAAAGAACACGCTTAATCAGTTAGCTGTTTCTGACGAGTATACTCGTTATCGCTTACTTTTCGCGACACGTTTTAGGTACACGTTTGTCAAAGAGATCGCTGAGACAGCTAAACTGGTTAACGAAACTCGTAAAATATGTTAAAGACCGTGTTCGATGTAGATAATAACATCCATAGAAATCATCGAACGATCATCGGTTGCAGAGAAATCGAGTCATCCAGCGACGATACCGAGATACCGAGCAGCAGAATCGACTCGCGAAGAAAAAGCAGATATGTGTCGCCAAGTTGGAGACTGAGAGAAGGATATGATCGCGAACCATGATCCTAGCCAGGGAGATATCTGTTCCTCACTTTTGTCGACAACTTCACCGACAGTTTCGAGTAGTCGAAGACGAACGATACAGAGACGCGTGAATTTATGGAAAATCTTTCTCTCACTGGCGCGTTTCTCACCCGGCGACCGATACGTTTCTCCTCCAAACAAACTTCGTTGCGCGTCGAACTGAATTTCGCACGTACGTTTGCTCTACGATCGGAAGAATCGAACGCGCGCAGTTTTCCTATGGTAATGCGATTCCTTCTCGACATCGTCCACCTAGACCATTTTCTAGGCAAACTTCTCGAAAATAAAAACTTCGGGTAAGCGAAGAAGAAGATTTGGAAACGATTTCTGTTTGGTCGCGTCGCAAATCGTGCAACATTTCCCTTGTTGCAGCTACGGAAAATTTGAAAACGTCACCGATGATACGTATCGTAATGGGCATTCTTAATCCGTTAATTATTCTCGTTTCAAATTTGATAATCGAAGATAGAGATAGAAAGAATGGCCGAAATTCGAGACCTGAATCGCGTCTAGACAGGAATCCTCTGTTTACAGTTTACGGAACGCGAACTGAAGACGGTCGTTGCACCTAGTGCGACGCAAGCTCTGGAATAAATCTGCAAGTGCACTCGAGAGAGAGAGAAAAGGGACGGTGCTCGAACTTCATGGGACTCGGTTGTCTAGGAAGGTAGCACATAAAATCGCAAATGAATTCTCTTTCGAGACTCGCGAACCTCTGAAAGAGTAAATACGGGCTTCGCCGCCCTCTCTTCTTGCATCGTTCGGAGAACGCGTTGTTTCTTTTGTCCTGTTAGCATACTCCGTTCTTTTATATCGTTACGTTACAAAACTCTCGTCGAATTCTGAATGATCGAGTTCGTAAGTCGAAAGGATCTCTCGACTGTGTTTTTCGACACCATTCCGCTTGTTCTGTGTCGCAACGTAACACGTGCAGCTTCGCGTTCCTCTTCGCGTTCACACCACGTAGCCGTCAGACGTTCGTAATCGACGACGAATCGTAGAAACGTTCTATTTCCTTCCCTACTCTTTTCGTCGTGTTCGTGGCAGAACGTCGACGCTAAAGAACTGGAACGTATTTATTCGAGTGACTGGCGAAGAGGGAAGAAGAGAGCAGAGCCCGCCCCGAACAATGTTCGGTGGAATTAGCAGGAACGTTTGTTGTAAATCGACTTTAATCAGAAAAGTCCGCCGCGTTTGTGCCAGATTAAACAAGCTCTTTGTAGCGCCGAGAGACTTATCTTGTTGAAAGGGCAATCACAACTTCATCTATTCTCGGAAATGTTTGAAAAATTTGTTGGCAAAAATTGCTGGTTGATTCGAATAGTTCCCCTGATTTTATCAATGGAGGCACACGATGTGTAAATCTCCCGATACTCTCGGCTATTTTGAAATGTTCGATACTTCGATCAAATCGCCTAAGTACTTTGTTACGTTACATAAAACGTAATTTACGGTAGTTAATCCATCGGAACGAATTTTCTGTATACGGAAAATGAGTTTCTATCAAGGGAGGGAGATAATTGCGCAGTGAATATTACGTAATTTTAGTAAATACATGGGCGAAGGTATCGAACATTTGAATCGTTAAACGTGGACATTGAGGAAGACACGGTTTCGTTACCCTAGAATAAAAAGAAGATGATTCGTTACGAGGAGGAGATCGACGCATGTGAAATTAATTAAGGTACCTTGCATCGTTAATCTCGATCGATAATATCCCTATTTGTACGTACATTGGCTTAAATCTCTACGGTATGGTAATACTTCAAATTGCGTCAGTATAATTAAGTCGTGTCATATTATCTGCTTGTTATGCTAATCTGAAAATAGAATGAACGAGAGAGGGTTACTAGCAGGGTCGTTGTACCCGGTCTTTTTTCCGATTTCTTACAAGGCGTTTGTAAGTACGTGAGATACCTTTGGAACAAAAATCCTCTTAACTAAAGTACAGTGCCCTTCTTTAAGGCAGTCACGCACTTCGGTACCAGAGAGGTCGTTGGTTCTTCTTTTCTCCTTTTTTCTTCTTTTTTTTTTTCTTCTTTTGAAACATTATGGAAATTTTTTCAAACATTATGGAAATTGTCTATTTAACGTGGCAATGTAATGTAATGTAACAGTTTATTCCCTGCCATTGCGTCGTGTCGCGGAATTAAAGAGAGAATGGAAAAAAACGGAGGTGGATAGTAGGGTGCAGCAAATTAGAGAGAGAGAGAGAGAGAGAGAGAGAGAGAGATCGTTAATGAACAGTCGAATCGGAGGTTAGAAAACAAACGACGAAAGATACGACAAAACGTCATCTCACGATTTAATTACCCGGCGCGGCGGCGGTGCCGTTGCAGCGGACGCTTCGTGAAATATTTTCAAGCAGCAGAAACAATAGCCGGGGACCCAATTACCAGGGCTCGTGTTGCGTCGAGGGTGCTCAGACAGGCGTTTCCTCGAGGCTTCTCCTTCGCTGACTACCCTACCGACGACGCATGCAAGAGCAACGTGTCCGCGTGTGCATGCCAGCTAAATTTCGCACGCTTTCGACGTCACCGATACACTACGATCAACCAGGCCACCAGCGTGAACGTTCCACGCTACGGCCACCTATTTACCTTCATCTCTTCTCTCCCTCTTTTTCACTTTTCGTCTCTGACGATTCGTACGATCGCTAAACGATTTCGAGACGTTCCAACGTTCATTCACGTACATGGCGAATAACTTGATCCAGAACAGACGATACTGAGAAGGAATATGACGAAGAGCGGAATATCTATATTATTTAATTCCGTTATACGCTTAAGGTAATTCCATCGGTTTCGATTCAAAGGCAGAAAATGGCGGAAATAGCGCATAAAACGGCACGTTAATGGAACTTACGAAGGAGCAGAAAGAAAACGTTAAATAGTCTGAAAGAAAGGGAAAAATGAAATATCCACCGGTTGACTGAGACAGAAAAAGCAGCAACGAAATAGTGGAAGGACAGGCAGAGGAAGGGAGACGGAGGGGAGGGGATGAGGGAAAAGCAGAGTGGCAGACAAAAGAGGAAACGAAGGAAAGCTGGATACGAGAAACAACGACGCGAGGGAAACCGTTTCCTCTGTAATCTACAATGATTGAAAACGCATGAACAAGAAATATGATTGATGAGAAACTGGAACAGGAAACAGGAAACGCTCTGTATGCGGTAATGAAAGCGTAATCCACGATCGGTATCGATATAGATGTGCTCATTAACCGGCAAAATGCTTGTTATTCGCGAATTTATCGGGGTCGTTACACGTTCTTGTTCTTTCGACCTTCTTTCGACCATTTCATTGAAGTAAAACAGAAACAAGAAAAGAAAGAAAAGAAACACGTTGCAAGATTAAAAGCGATCGTACATTCATATTGCAGTCAACGTTTGCGTACGTCGTTAACGCAACGCGCAAACAAATGATTACTTGGCAAAATATTCAGACTCGTAAAAAAGCTTGACCCCAAATCGAAATTGAAAATTATACGAATTTCGCGATTCGATTGCGACCACTCGTACGATACGAACGTCGTCAAAACACGTGCTACTTCCTCCTGTTGCTTTCGTTATCCGGCACCTGCCGGTACGATAATTGGGCGAAGAGCGTTCGTTTCGTCGATTACAGGAAAAAGGATCGATTTAGGTAAGCACCGCTGCACGCGTCTCTTCCTCTTTCCTAGGAAATCTCGAAAACCGACCGACAATCGAATTGCTCAAACGTAACGAGATATCTGTCTTGATCCCGTAGTAATATGTTGGCCGTGTCCTCGACATCTGCAACGAAAGACGTTGCGCCAGGCGATCGTACTTCTTGTCGAGAGCCACGAGAACCCGATGCTTTTGGAGTACGGGGCAAGAGGTTGCTGTGGTAGAGGGAGAGAATACCGCGTAAGCAGCGATGGGAAAAGGCTCGTAACGAAACGTGAAATATCGATCAATATCGATCGTGGTAGAACAATTTCTACCACGTTCGCCAACTTTTATCGGGATAAAAGTGCAGAATTATTCTTCTACGATATTCTATTAATTGATAGAAATATAATCAACGTACCTTAACCGATTGAAACTTGATTTTTCCAGTATCTCACAACGAACATCGATCGTAACCGTTTCGATAAAAAATTTTATAATCCGCGTTTGGTTTTCCCTGTTTCGTGTTTTTAGTTTAGCGAAGTAACGATTCGACTCGTTTTCGAAGACCGTACAAATCTCGTAATTATTGATGTTATTTTTAATAATTAATATATACAGAATAATGGCGCGCGAAACGAGTGACCAATGGTTGCGTTAGTTTCACGTCTAACTGTGGAAACCTCTGAAGGATCACGAAGACGGAACGATAACAGGCTAATTCGCTGACTGTTAACTCCGAAATATCGTGCGACTGAGCGGAGATACTATTCGAAGCGACTGGAAGTGTCTTGAGCCCATCGCTAGTTAGCGGTCTGACGTTTCGAGCCCGTTAAAGCCCACACGTTGCCCCAGGCGTATTATACGAAAGCCTTTGTGCATTGTTTGAGCTTTCCCGGCCATTGTGCTTTCCAGTTACACACAGCTTGGATTCTCGTGCACTCGTGGCATCCAGCTGCGTTTCTCTTCGTCCTTTTCCTCTTCGCTTCTCATCCCGGCCGTGTCCTGTCTCTTCTTTCCTTCGCCTTTCTTTCTCTTTCTCTTTCTCTTCCACTTTGTTACGCCGAACCGTGTGATTCTTTCCTCGATACAGCAGCAGCTCTCGCTGCCTTTTGGACAGTCATTCGTCTGGACGGGACAAGAAACTGAAAACGCTTCGCCCGAATAAAAGACAACGTACCGAGAAACTGTCTCCTGGCGTCTGGAATACTCGTTTTCATCGGGGTAGCTCACCGTCGTTTTTCCCGCTTTCGTCCAACGTTCGTAGGAAAGGTGACGCCTGTCGATCGAGATATTCCATCCTCTCGAACGGTTTTTTAGGAAACGTACTCACCGATGAACGTACACGTCGTTAACATTTTATTCGCACGCTATCGCGATACCATCACGTTTCACGAACGCGTTTGCGTCAGTTGGCGAACAACACGCGAACGATAAACGGTGGAGATTTCAGTCTTGAAACGAGCGGCACGCGACTGGATCCAGGTAGCCCGGCGGGATCGGCCAAAAAGAGTGCCAGTCAGTTAACACGTCGTTATTGTACGTTCGTATACAGTTTCGTCGAAAGACGCGGGAACGCGAGGCAATTCACTCTCGTCGACGGACGTGCGTGGTGGTCAATAAAATACGAGGGAGAGAGGTAAAAAAAATAGGTGGAGAAACAAGGATTCGAACGTCCGACGGGACTGCAACATCGTGTAATTTCATCTTGCTGCGACTAGAGGGTTACGCGGCGTCTGTTAATTAGCGCGATTCGAGGAAACATTTTTACGAACAGTCGCGGTCGCTTTCGAATTGAACGAGACGCAATATGTTTCTCCGTTAGTTATTTTACAGAGTTGCACAGATTTTATACGGGGTAATTAATTTGTGGAGTAAATGGTACAAAACGAGGGAATTAATAAGATTCGTCGAGCTCGACGATTTTACGGTTATTTCACGCACAGCGTGTTCGCCGCCCAATTTTCCAAGTCAAATAGCTTTTAAAGCATCCTGTAAAACGATTATACTAATTAACGTGCTAACTGGAACCACGGGTTACAGGATGATTTTTTTTCATGTAACAAAGCATTTAACGTTCCGCGATCAATTTTAATATCTCTTTGAAATTGCAAAAACGGATTTCGTTTCGAATCGAACGATGATCTGACTAAAACAGGACATTTTGCTATTACTTTTTGATGCTAAAATATCAATATTAAATTTAGTAGAAATTCTACTACTCGTGTATGACGAATTCCATCGAACCACCGCGTCTCCGAAGGATTCAACTTTAGCTAAACAACTTTCCGATTCGTTTGAGAAACGGATCCAACGCTTGTAACCATCCCGACGAATGCTCGGTTCACGAAGCATTGCCAAAGAATCTCTCGTTTCTTCGAGACGGCGAAAGCATCGAGGAACATTTTCCTTGAAATCGACGGAAATTCTCTCTGTACGTTGGCCAAAACGGAATCGAGCCTGGATTGCTTTCGGTTACTGACGTAACTACAGAGCAGAGCAGAGCAGAGCAGAGCCGAGCCGGTGGATTGATATCGCGACTATGTTAGCCACGCGATACGCGATTTATTCCGCTGACCCAGCCGAAACTTGCCTGTGTGGCGTGGACACGATTCGCGCATTGCTTCCGGTCGTCGAGGAATCGACGAGGTACGACAATATCCCGGTGGGAGTTTCGTTTCTCGTCGAGGAACCGAAGGATTTAAAATTTAAGAAACAGCAGAGGAGACAGATTTCCACTTACCTCGAGATAGATTTCGGAATGTGGATTGAAGGTGTTATTGACCGAGTGGAGAGAGACGTTGAGGTGCGGCAGGCTGTGGAAGACCCTAGCGAGCTGCGGTACCATGTACTGTTCGGGAAGCTGTTGACCGCCCGCCATTTTGGAGAACCCTTGTCTGCCGAAAACCCCGTTGAAGAGCCTCCCCTACTCGTCAAGACATGCTACGAGAGCTGTAACAGCAAAGAGTCAGCGGCTTAAGGAACCTGCTTCTGGTTTCTTTCTCTGATTTCGAGTTCAAATATTTTCAAGCTTAAATAAAAATTAAAACTGCCAAAGCGATCTGACGTTGAACTAACGCACGTAGTCGGGAAATATCGTAGAAATCGATCGATACTCCGGCGATCCTCGGGTAGAGGGAAAATTAATGGTTCCGAGGCGGATCGGTGAATCGAGCAGGGAAATCGACGCTCGGCGACAGAAAGAAAGTCGACTAATGCTGTTATATTTGACGCTCGGCGATTATCCGATTTGGCGTGCAATTAAACCGGTAACCACCGCGCAAAAACGAGGATCAAACACGACCCGGATACCATTTAGTTTCGAGTCGAATCGGCCGATCTTGACGCGGTTTAATCTTTGTTAGATACGTCGCGCTGTCCGATGATGTGCTCTCTCTCTCTCTCGATCGCTCAGTCTTTGTCACTTCTCCGAAACGCTTTGCCAGGACTGATTCAATTACGCTCGAAGCGGCGTTGTGGAAGCAACGAGCGCTTAATTAATGAAATCTGTGCCAGCTGCTCCGTTCCGCTCTCGTCGACGACGATGCCCGACAAGAACACGTGCCTCTTCCGGAAGCATCTCGAGATTCTTTTTAACGAACTATTACCCTGCGGCAACTATGTTCGAACATAGGTCCACGAATAGGACCGAAGCTTCGTCGGACATCGGTTTCGTCTTTGTTTATGCTCCTTTCACCGTGCACTCCTTCCTTCGCTTGTTCGTCATTGTTCTATTCGTGCTATCGTCTTTCAAGACAATTATCGATTCGTTATTCCTTGCGGTTATTTCGCAAAGAACGTCGAGTAACTTGAGCTATGAAACTTTCGCAAAGGAACAGGTTACGAACTGTGAAAAGCTTTTCAGTTTTAAGTTCAGGTTTTCGCGTTTAAACCAGGTCGATTAAAATCACGTCGGACTGATAATATCAAAGCTAGAAAATTATCTGTCATAACCACGTAATACCGTGATGCGGCTAAACGCTAGGCCAATTGGAATATCCGCATAGATACATTATGACAATTTTAATCGAAGGAACAAAGACACGATGCAAGCTGGAGAGATTGAATTTCAGCGAACTGAAAGTAGGGTAGAGGAGAAATCTTTGATTAGACGGCATCCCTACGCGTAGCATTTGATTTACATAAACCGCTACGGGTTCTATTCCTCCATTCCACCCCTATTTCGACAGCCACACCCATGTATAATATCCTCCGTGCCCGCCGAATCTGACCGGCAGACTACGAAATATCATTTTCTCGGTCCGAAACGATATCCTCTGGAATTTTGCAATTGAGATCAACGCGTGGGCGCAAACGAATCCTTTTTACGGATCCGATATTCTCCTACGTATAATACTATATATATATATATAACAAAACAAGTTGGCAGAAGTTTCTTAAACTTTTCAAAGCCTAGAAAATCTCCCGAATTTTATACGTATACATATACATATATAAAATTCGTCCCGAATGCAAGCAGCAAGCGAAATATTAATACGTTCAGCGTCATAGAAAATTGATGATTTCCGGTAGAATCTGATATACAGGTTGACCAGCTGCAAGTAGAGAACCTTCAGCTGCACGATATCGTCGATTGCGATCTACCTAGATGTATCTTCTCTGCCTTTTCCTCGTTCCAGTGAAATGTAACAGGAGGCGATCGTTTAAAATAGAGAAA
Organism: Bombus superbus; assembly: GCA_014737385.1. NCBI lineage: Eukaryota > Metazoa > Arthropoda > Insecta > Hymenoptera > Apidae > Bombus > Bombus superbus. Next base: position 9,720,616 of record JACXIK010000025.1, on the reverse strand, counting down.
GCTGTCCTTTTTTTTCATGTATACTGGGAGATTCACAGGAGGCTAGAGCTACGGCAACAGTCGAGTCGAACGTGTTGTTTAAAATTAGAATCTTCCATGGATCGGAGTCGAACTAGAATCTATTCGATATCCTGTTCACGACATAAATTGATCCCCTTCCTCTATTGCGCGCCGTCATCAATTGTGTCGATCTCTTCCTACTTTCACCGTCTTTTCTTTTCCTCGTTTTTAATAATATTCGCCTTCTGCAAGATAACGCCAACAATGGGTCTTCGACGTTTCCACTCTCATTCGTTTTCTATATTTTTTTAATTTAACTTCTTTCACTTGGAACGGTACACGTTGTACTGCTTTTTGTTTGCAATTATTTCGGAATACAGAGACCAAATTACGTACGAGATATAACGTTAAAACGATCTGCCATAAGCAATCGTAAGCTTCTCACAGGGCGAAACTACGATCTCTTCTTACAACATAATTTCAGGACAGATGGTATCTATACGTTAAAAAGTGTCCGCAAAATTGTCGATTCGAAGGTATCGTTGTCCTGTGACCACGAAAACGCTCAGAAACGGGTGTCTTACTTTGCATTCCTAGTTAGTTCTTTGTCGTCGTCGTCGTCGTCGATGGAATTATAAACGCAGGATCGCAGAAGAGCGAGTTTCTCGAACAAAATAGGTGAAAAAAAAGAAAAGAGAAACGACGAAGGTGGGGCAAAGAGAAGTACGATGGTCCATTCTTGAACTTCCTCAGGCTGCCGGGAACACCGTGGGAAAGGATCAGCTGCCACATGCCGGCTTTAAACTACGCTACACACCTGGTTACTTCTGCGGGCACAATTTGGACCATTCGAACGTTTCCACCGTGTTATTTCGACGTTTTCGGGGCTTATATCGTTAATACTATCAGATAATTCCGCGTGTTCGCGAATTTAGATTTGAATATTTCATTCGCCAGGCAGACTTGTAAATATCACGTTGCAACGTAGTTTGTAACGGTTGAGGTATATGTGGTCCCACATGGGATTAAGGATAATAGTTGAGTCGGCTAGTGATATCTAATGCATTACCTGCCTACGAGCTTATGGTGGTCTTATTCCACAGAATATTTAATGATGGTAAATGCAAGCAGCCTTATGCAAGCGCTGTAATGCTCCTGTAAAAAGATCGTCGGAAGGAAGTAGAACGATTTAAACGAATAATTGCCATATGCACGAGCTTAATTGTTTACTTTCTAGGCTTTGGAAAGTTTGAGAAACTTCTGGCACTGTTTTGTTATTACGCAAGCTTCTTAACGTTCCTACTAACTGCCGAGTCGTTGGTTACGTCGAACGCTCGAAACTTTATTCGATAAAAATTCGAGCGAAAGAAATTCGAGGATGAAATTTCGTCTGCATCGTCGACGATTCGGTTAATGAGTTCGGTCACGTAAATTATTTCTCTACGACTTTTTTTCTACCCTCGGTTAAACCAGATTTCAAAATCACTCCGCTCGTAACGGAACTCGCGAATCTTCTTCTTTCGCGCAACTTCTTATCGAACTTTGATAAACATTTCAAAATCGTTTCTCGTTACTCTAACCACAACTACGCTCCCATTCCCAAGTTTTACGGAAGCCTTTCGTTCTTAACGAACGTTCGGTAATCGATACCCGCTATAAATCTGAAATCACGTTCGAAAAATCTGTGACAACGTGGAATTGGTAGGCAGGACGTAGCTGGCGGGCGGTTCCGTTGCAGTTGAAAGAGGAAAGAGTGGCGAGTTACCGCGGCAATTGCATTGCTTATTGTGACGTTGCTCTTTCGTGGTTCCCATACGCCATAAAGGCATCCAGCTGCTCGAGCATGGAATTCTTCGGATCCATCAGAGGTTGCATCGCGGGAACAAGTGCACTCGTTCTCAGGTGGCCGTGCATTCCGCCAAGATCGCGGCACGCTGTTTGAATAACTTTGCGAAACTATTCGCGCGAGCATCTCAGCTTTACCGTGCTGCGTAATTATTTCAACAGATTCCATCGAGCAGTGCGATCCGTGACCATGTCCACAAGGTCATTCCGGCGAACAAGATCGAGGGATTTCCGTGCAGATCCACGTGCATAGCTTACGTATGACGAGAGCTTAGATTACGTTGCAGATAAACGAGGCGCGTTCAAAATCGTGGAAAATTTTTTGATTTATATAATACAATGCACCGAGTATTGCAAACTTTAATAACGGTTAGTTTTTATTTATTTGCGGTATTTCACGATAGTCAGAGAGCGACAGAGCGAGAGAGAGGGAGAGAGAGAGAATTTCGATCGGAATCAGAATCGTATCGCGTAAATTTAATGCATATGGTGATCAGATTAGACGTTGGTAACGCATGTACGTTTGATCGATCTGGAATAAGCTCGATGTCGTCCATTGATGCACTTTAAGGTATTACTAATATACCTCGCATGCATCTTTCGTAATCTGCCTGATTAACAGGAAATAACGTTTCTCACGATATATAAACTCGGCGAAACGCGTTCCTCGTATCATATCGAACTTTCAGGATATTTGCAGAGACTGATTAACACGAGACACCTTACGCACGACACCTCGACAAATATTATCAGGCGCGATGCTTAACTCTCAAGATGCTACGCGTGTCTAAGCCCGTTCAAAGGACAGATTAAGCGACGTCTCTCTGTCAATAATTACAATTTCCATGCCTGCGATTCGATTGCGAACAACATCATCGACTATCACCACTTATCGGTTCTATAATCCAATCGAAATTTTATAATAAATAGAGACGAATCTTCGAAACTTCAGCGACGATATCGCGACGCTAGCGAAACTTCAAGACGTTTCGCGTAACACGCGTAATATATGCGCGTCGAAGGTTTTTACGACAATCGTTGAAATACTCTCGCGAGCAATTGTATAGCGTTCTCGATAAATAGCTCGGGGGTCGAAGAAACGCTGGTTCTAACTTTCTACGCGTTGCTTCCACCTGCATCTTTCGTTGCAACAACAACCAAGGTTAAACACATCGTAGCGCCGGCAATCGTTCGCTACCGTGCACGTTGCATTAGCAAACAAGCCCGAAATTGTTGCAGGAATCACCTCCGCTCCGTTGGGAGAGAAGCCAACGCGGTGTACAACCGACCTGGATTAGGCTCACCGGGTATAACGGTGATTAACATTTACGAGCCGTGTTGCAAACCGGCCCACGAAAGAGTCACACATCGTCCATGCGACAGAGACTAGACTACCGTGTTACGGTTCCGCCAGTCATCCCCGAGAAATTCGTACTTCCTTCCTCTACAGCTACTGTTTGCGACAAATAATCCGGAGAAACGAGTCCGCCCTCGCTTGCGCGAGGATAGCGATGCTGGTACCGACCTTTCGTGTTGCTTCCGGTTAACTGTCTTCGAGTTTCAACGATACGGACACGTCCTCGCGTCGTGTCTGACAGAACAGAGGATTACTTGTACGAAATACGGTACGTAATCACTTTCGGAAAGGAAATTTTTATTTCGTACAAGATGCACGTGGTGGATGTGCGTTTCAGGTAGAGGAAAATAGTTATCGTGAAACGATAGACGGAGCAAGAAGGTTGTTTGATTTTCAAATGCAAGCACGAGCCAAGCGAAAAGGGCTCGACGTTAAAGCGATACGTACACTTCGGATGACTTGGTGGGGAAAATTCTATCCCGTGCACTTAGTTGAAATAACAGTAATCCGTAACGAATTGATTACAGTGCACGTATCGATTATAATTGCAACGCAACTGGTCTTCATGCAGAGATAGAAGCCATTTGCTGGACGTTAAAGAAAACAATGGAGTGACAGAGGACGGACAATCATGTTGTTGGAACGATTTCATCGTGGACATTGACGATCCACCGCTTGTTTCGCTCTAATTCACCACCGTTTAGAGAAAATGAAAGTAACGATAAAGCAGCACGGACAAAACGCTTTACAGAAGCTTCTAGTTTCGTTGTCAGAGCAATTTAACGTCTCGTTTCGAGGATTTCAATTGTTTTCAATTGCGTTCAATGATTATCCGCGTGACGCTTTGAATTTGGATCGATCGAGATCACAGACCGTGGACCGTGCAACAAACGAATGTCATCGCGACCGTGTGATAAAATTTCGTATCAAGATTTCCGAAGATTTAGAATAAAAGTGACGTTAAAACAGAGGGAAAGAAGCGGTGCGGGTGGAACACGAGGTACGACTTGAATTCCCTATTTCCCCGATAATACGTCGCACGGTCAACGATTTCACAGTTATCGAGATTATCTTATCGGAGCATACCTTTTACTACGCTTCGTGTTGTTACACGTGACATTCTTGCGACTTTTCTATGTCACGTTCCAAGCGCCGCGACGATTCACCGTAAAAATCGCGATTATTCCGATAAATAACGTGCACGAAAGTACTCTAGCTCTTATTACAGAAAACGCTGATTAATTATTGCGTAAGAGAATGGTGGAAGTTACACGTCGCGCTGAGCTATCAGCAACGTTGCTCGAGATAGATCAATGATATGCGATACCTATTGCTCACTGAATTTTTCATTATTGCCATCTTCGTATGCGTTTCTCAGCTAGAAGCCAAAGAAACGATATATCCGCAAACCACATACGTATGGCTGGCGATTCAATGTTAATCGACGTCTACTAATTAGCCTTGATGCAAGATCAGCGTTACTCCGCTAATCTTCGACTCGATGTTTCTGCATTATTGCGAAAAGTGTCTAGTGGAGGTTTGCTTAAATTTTTGGTAAACTTTGCGCGTAATTCTTAGAAAATTGCTTGATAGGAAATACAGAAATCGTCCAAACGATCGGCAATGATCGGACGATACAGAGATGACGAGTCGTCGACGATTTCGCGCGACGCCACGATAACTCATCGCGACCACGAAATTGTTTAAACAGTCTGGCTGATTTCTGTTTCGTTGTATGTACGAACGATGATAATTGCAGTGTTTACAGAAGCGCGCGTAAAATCAAAACGACGAGCGGCGCCAGTAATTATTTCCCCTGTGTAATTTCCGCGGTGATCGTCGGCTAACCACGATTCTTCCTCCGAAACGTCGGATTACTTCCGAGACAAGACTCGCCAACGATCCAGAAAACGATCCACGACGTCAGAGGTTTTATTTCTTGAGAATTTATGAATTCGAACAAATCAGAACGAATTATCCGACCGATAATTCGTATCTTTTCTCCTTCTTCTTTCGCTTTTCCTAGCTCGATAACCACAGGAGATAACGGTGCACGTGATATAAAGCTTATCTACTCGTCTCTTATCTATTAATGCACAGCCTCGTGGTAACGATCGTACTTGGAATTCGTGCAATTTCAACTTGTCCGTGGAATATCGTAGATATACGAACGATTGAAAACGTTTCCTGAAAGTAGTCGTAATTAAACGTCGATTCTTGGCTAAGTAAATTACAGTTATTAGACACGAGACGCTTCTGGAACGAGACGATGGGGTTGGAAAATGCAGCCTGTTCGATGAGAAAAGTGCGCTACCGCTCCGTGAATATTTCCTGTTGAAATTACCGTTGCTTCGAATATTTCTCCAGTCTCCGGCTTTAACCCCACCTATCCTCGTTTCCCTCGCTTCTTCTTCTTTGCGTTTATGTTCGTATCCGTTCAGATATCCTCCTTTCAAATTATCAAATTCCGTACGATAACGAAGATACGTAGGGTGCACGAAAGATTGCCTGAGAATCATCCGCGATAGAATCGAAGAAATGTTACTAATCGGAGAGGCAAGCAGTTCTCCAAGGAACAGAGTTGTAGGAATAAAACTTGGTAATTAGAGCAAGGTAAGCGGCGAAAATTACCTCCTACCGAGTCGCCTAGGAATACTTCGTACAAGTTGAGAATAGAGGATACAGACACAGATCGAGGAAGAACTTTCCTTTGAATAGTACTCTAAGTAAAGGGAAACTCTGCAAAACCAGAAACGGAACGGAAACGTAATTTGAAACTTGGCAAGGCTGTCCGAACATCGTCGAATGAATCTGCTTGTAAAAATCGACGTAATAATTTTTCCATCTACTTTACATCGGATGCTTTATATATTATTTTTCTCGTACTCTCTCTTACTGTCGTGCCGTACTCTCTGCGTTTCTGCGTTCGTAAATTTCCCATAAATGCGTAAAAATTGGTCGTCCGCATATATATATATATATATATATATATATACGCTCTTCGCTTCGTAGATAAAGAACCGCGTTTAATTCCATCGCGATGTTATCTATCCTAACGAAAGCGACGTAGTGTTTCTAAACGGATATCTATGAACCGACCTTAATCCAGGTTTCGTTCCATCGATATCATTTTATTTTGTTGAGTAGAAACTTTCAAGTTCTTGCAGAGTCGCTTAAAAGCCCCGCAAGAAGCTTTCCGGCCGTTTAATATCGCGGCTGCATAAAAAGGAAATCACGCCTGCGGATTATAAATCGCTTACGGACACGTTCAACCTGTTCCCGGTATTTTCTTTATCCAAAACGGCGAACCTAGGTGGGACGATATTAACGTTAAAAGCTCGTTGCAAATGAAGCTCGATGGCGGCTGCGAGCAGCTGGCAAAGTACGACGAGCTGTCGATAGTTATCTTCCACGGAATTGCAACGAAACTTTTCCGCGCTCTGAGACAATGAGAAAACTTTGGCGAATCGACTTCCTCCCTCTCTTTCTCCCTTTCTTTTTTCCTTTGTCTCTCCTTTTTTCCTTTTTCTTCTTTTTTTCTTTTTTCTTCTTCCAAAGGAGAGATGGCTGCTGCGAATGGTCGCGACGTAGACGAAGCGTCGGATATTTGAAATTTCCGTGGAGAAGTTCTGCGCGCATGAATTACCAAGCTGAACCGACGGATGCTGATCGCTCGTTATCATGCATGCAACGCGCGTTGAATTTTAACGGGAGCGCACGCCGAGCTGCGAACCGGACGAACGCGCTTCCGGGCGGGAAGCCGACGAAAAAGTTTAATTAAGTCGCGAGTAAGGTGTTTTGTTTGTTTCGCGAGCAACTTGAGTCATCGGTAGCGATGATTTAAATTTCAAACTTTAGTGCAGCGTCTCTTCGTATTCCATCGTAGCCGAGTGTAACTTTTCCATTTAGAAATTATTGGGTTTGTTCAAGGAAGAACTCGTTGTGCCCAAACGAATTGGCAATTCGAGCAACGTTAACAGATAAACAGAGACAATTACGGCTAGCGTTTTACTCGCTTTACAGATTGCAACTGTGAGTAGAAATGGGCGAGTGAGATTTAATTTGTTTGCAACAACGACACGATACCGTCGTTTCGGCTAATTTATTTAATTCTGTTTGCAATGAATACAGTGGCGAAGCAATTGCGGTAAAAGCAATTATGAATCATCGTTCTGGCACGGCAGATTAACTCGTTGGTCGATCGACTGATCGCATTTAGAGTTGCTGGATATTTCCGGCCGTTGGATGTTCGTTAAAGATTCGTTTGACAGATATCGTACGTCAACGAAGAATGTGCATTCAAGCGGTTGACCTGCGTGCGCCAGATCTGGCCTGCAAGAATTTTCAAAAGCGAGGTCTAATGGCGTTAGGTCAGGTCAGGTCGCCGGAAAAGACACGGCTATATTTTCGATATCTACGTACCAACGAAGACCGAACTAAAAATGGCAACAGCCTTCGATATTGGAGCGAATAAAAAAGAAAAAAGAAAAAAGAAAAAGAAGAAAAGCCTTCGAATAATTTAATCGCTCACTAACATCGACAATATATCCTAATCCTGAAGAATTCTAGTTCCGAAGAAGCTAACAGATATCGAAATGGTTTTGATCGCTTCAACAAACAGCAAGATACTTTTTTTATCGAGTTACGCGACACGCCCTATGAATTACAAGGAGCACGTTTAATCGACGCGACGACAATCTCTATTCGCACTTCTCCGCGACTCTAAACACCTGGTACAACCAGAGTGCTTATTGTTCCGTCAAAAGCAATTATACCGTCTCGTAAGTTTCAACCTGGTAGGCCTCGCGTAAAGCAACTTCGAATCAAGTTCATTGGAAACGCGACTGCTAATGCCACGGCACAGCCACGTTAGATTCCATTTATTCCCAGCGATTATACTTTTCAATGGAAACACGATGACGTAATCGTCGTGATACACGTCGTAATATGCGTCGCCGTTTCTACCTAGAATTTCACGGGCAGATAGAAACGCGTAGGTACATGTATATGTAACATTCGTTTGTCTAGCGACAAGCGTACGCATCATTCGAGAAGATAAAGATCGTTCTACGAATAGTCAAACTCCTCTTTCGCCTGTTAATCCTTCGCGCGACAAGAGGGAAAAAATCTCTCCGTATGTGAGCGTGTACCCGCTATATCTTCATTCACGTTTTCCATTCAAAGTTTCCGATTATCGTGAGTTTCGTTTTACGAACTCTTCCACGAACGAAAGCAACGATTTCCCTCAACGTTCCGTTCCACGTATATAGGCAACTTTTACGGGCGTAGCTACACGCTTTACGACGATGCGCCGAATTATCGCGCTCTTTTCCTTCGGCCTGTCCCTTTTCCATTCTCTGCCCTCGTTTCGTCATTCTCAGAGAAATGTTTTATTCGCGATGAAACTGCATCGAGAGTTTTCTGAGACGTGGTCGTCGGTCTTTTACGATCGGCCACGTTTACGACGAAGAGAATCGCGTGGCGCTAGTCACCGGCCGCGTTGTTTCGACGCGACGAGTTTCTGTCCATCGCGATCCACGTAAAATTCTATCGCCAGAATTCTCTTGCACGACGAAAAGCACCAACTATCCGCGCACCGCTGCCACTTTTTCTCTTTTCTATCCCCTTTTGCCTCTCGTCCTTTTCTCTCTTCCCGAGAGAGAGAGAGAGAGAGAGAGAGAGAGAGCAGGTTAGAGGAGCTTTTAAAATACGGGAAGCAGAAAAAGTGGAGGAGCGGCGGGCGCGCAAGAGAGGCAAAATTTGCATCCCCTGTATTTCGAGAGGTAAAACATTTTTTACGGGGCGAGTCCGTTCGGTTCGGAGCTTGTCGACGGCTTGAAACGTTGGAAACTACTGCGCACGGCGAGCTGACTATTCAGGGCTGGATACAATGCCGACGACTACGAGGAAGAGGATCGGGGTAAAAGGCTGGACGACAAATTTCGAACGACCGCGTTCAACCGGCCCGGATAATTCGAATTAACGGGGTACTTGCACTTTCCACTGGTCGGTGTCGTAAAACGTTTGCAAAATCGCGATAAAGATCACGAGGGACATTTTCTTCGGCAGTTTACTGAATTTTAACGTACCACTTTTGCCACGTAATTTTCTTCCTCTTTACCACGGTCCTAATGGTTTAATTATGGGTCGCGTGTTAATGCCCAAACGCTTCGCTCTAACGAACATAAGAAAGTGCTTGAGAAGTTGCCAATTTACTAAATTATCGCGTAGATACATCGAGTGGTAACTGTCGTGTGTTTAGCACAACGAGACCTGCGCATCGCGTAGCCGAACCGCGTTCCACGCAAAATTGGTAAAGCTTTGTACACGCGTTACAACGAGAGAAACGGGACACGTACCTCAAAAACCGTTCCCAATGCGTCGAGCGCAAGAAAGCGCCAAATAGGTCAGGCTTCGTTATCTTTCTTTCGCTCGTGGCCCCAATTCCTCAACCGCCACTGGTACGCGGAATATCGAATCGACACGATGCGATACGCGCCATCAACTGCGAAAAGCTATCGCCGTGAAGAAGAAGAAGAAGAAGAAGAAAAAGAAAACGAAAGAGGAATAAAACAAAATCCAAAAAGAGAAGAAAAGAAAACAGAAAAAAAAACGAGAAAAGAAGAGAAAAAAAGTCGCCGCATCTGTGCCCTCGATGCATTGCGCGTTCCTGGCGATCTAAAAATCGTGATTTTCCTTGGTGCGTATCTAGGCCAGCTTTTTCCTAAGCGGGTATTTCCGGATCGCGCGAGTTAACCGGTGATTTTGAATGAAATCGCGACGAGCAATTGCTGTCTCTGGGCGTACGGTGAACCGGTGTACGTCACACGATACAACAATGTCAGCGATACGTCGAAGAGGAAACGGCGAAGCTGCACGAAGAGAGAAAGAGCGAGAGCGAGGGTGAGCGAGGGTGGACGAAAAAGGGAGAGAGATGGAAAGCAACGACTTCCGCCGATCGATTTCTGCGCTCTCGCGGTTAACTCCAGCGGGTTCCTTTATGCCACGCCTTCCTAGTTCGATATTTCGCTTCGTTGTCGAACCGTCGAATTCGACCGATCGAAATCTATTCCCGATCGATCCTTAGCCGCAGCAGCTCTTCGCTCGCTACTCGCTTGATCGGTTCCGTGGCTCCATTAATCGACACGAAATTGATATCCCGAACGCTGCTACGGAACGACCGTGTTCGGCGACATGTGAGTTCTCCGGTTTTCGAATTAATTGGTTGCGGTTCCCTCAACTTTGACAGTTTTAAAGTAACGATAAACCGTCTCGCGATATCCGCGTGTCTAGGGCAGCGTGATTCTGTTCGTGGTTGGTGCGGTGATGTTCGATCGTAACGATATTTCGGCGATTACGCGAGGTAATAACGTTCGTGGTATTCCGTGAGATAAGTTGTTCCTCTTGGGAAGAATCTTCGACTCCGTGGAGAAAGGAAACATACGAGAAAAAATCTGGCGCAACGATAAAGCGCCGTAATAGGACTTGGACGTGGTTGTTACGTTCGTACGATTAAACAGAAACTTCGTGATACAGGCACGCGTAAATAAACTAGAGTCGTTACAAGCAAAAATACTCGGAACAATAGTCAACGCCCCGTGGTATGTCGGAGACGAGGATTTACGCAAAGACCTAAAAATACCAATGGTCAAGGAAGAAATCGGTAGATAAGCGAGAAAATACAAGGAAAGAATGGCAACGAACCGAAACCAGCTGGCTGCTGAAACGAGCAAAACTTACATAGAAAGAAGACTAAGAAAAAAGCATCGCACTGACCTCACTATAGAAATAAAATTGACAATCTGAAAGATGGTATCCCGCTGGGAGTAACCATTCACACGTTATTTTGCAACAAAGTTTACAAATTTACCAAGTGTCTCGTTGGACAAATTGTAAAACGCGGAGTAAAATAAATAAAAAAAGGAAAAAAGGGCAAGCACGAAGATACTTGACACGAATATATATTTTGCAGACATCGTAAAAGTACTGAAATTAGCCAGGTATTAGTTTCGGAAATGATCGCTCTGAAATGAACATTTCATCGTACAATGGATTTTATCGATATAACGTGTCTCGTTATTGGAACGCGACTGTTGGTCGCGTAGATCGATCCACCTTTTGTCTCCGCAGAACGAAAACCACGAAAGGGAAACGTAGACGCGATCGAAGGTGGTGCTGCATCGATAAGCAGCAGGTCGCTCGATAAAAGTGTACGCTTGCAGCGAAACGAAATTACGAGGGCAGAATGGTGGCGGGAGGGGTGAGAAAACTTGCCGCGACGCTATTATCCGCGTTACAAAGTTAAACCGCAGCCGCCGTCTGTTACAAAGATTCGAAACGTCGATGCTCCCCGGCAAAGGAGAGTCGCCCTCTTTCAACGTCTGGCTTTTTCGCGTTCCTTCTGGCGCCGCGGCGTGCTCGTAACCTGAACAACGCCAAGAAAAATTTCACCGCTAAATAACGTAATTCCTTGCAACCCAGAAACCGGAATCCGGGATTCCAGTTTCGTTTCAGATTGGTAGCGACAGTTTCTATCCGACATCTTTATCGAATTAACCGTGATTCGATTCTTAGATCGCCACTTGGATCAGTCCGTCGAATACAAAGAATTCTCGCGGTCTCTATCGTCAAGTTAATATTCAAAAAATTCCAAAATCGAAATCGCCTGGACTTTCACTTCTACGTTTATTTTTAATGCTCTATTAATTTAATTCGATAAATTTTTCCATCCTTGGAAATGTTATATCAACGAATACGTACAACCGCGTGAAAATTATCCAATACCGATGTTTAACACCTTAATCTCTTCTCGATATCCACTGCTACGCAAAATCAGCGGACGTGCACGTTTCGCTCCGCGAATATCTTTAAATCTGAGAAACCGTGATCGTTGTTCAAACGTTCGCTTGATAACGATTCCTTTAATACCGAGCGAACATAGTTCGTAGCATTACGAGGACATTAATTTTTCCTGGCTCGTTGACAGAGTGAAGCTAGAGGAAAGTGGAAGCCGAAGGAAGAAAGGAAGAACGAAGCTTGACTGTTTGAAATCTTCAAAGGCACTTCTCCGTTCCGGAGAAGGAATAAGTCAGCTAAGGATCTCTTTCTGTTCTTCGTATCATCTGCTGGCTCTGCTGTCGAGCTTCGAGGAACCAATAATGTGGTTCGAGGAATGGTTACGGAATGCAAATACCGAATCCAGTTCGTCGATGGGAATGCCACCAGCCAGTTGCTTGAGCCAAATATCGATGAAAATCGCGGATTCCGAAACGATGGATTAATCCGATGTAGATCGATCTCGATTTGGTGTCAAATTCTACTCGAACCAGACTAGAATACTAGAAACCTTCCCATTATAACGCTAATTAATTATTACTCGATCGAGAGTCCGGTCTAATTACTATATCTATCGTTGGGAAGAGAAATCGATAAGAAATATTCTTCGGTCGGGATATGAGGCGTCGAAGAAAGTATACGATTGAAATTTTAATAACAAAGGAAATTGGGCGCCTACGAGGATATAATGAAATTACATAAGATGCGTTGCAGTTTCATTCCTCGCGTCCTTTAATTCCTATGCATGGCTGTTCCAAAGTGTGCCCTTTATCATGCCAAAGGCGTTTTATGAAATTCCAAATAGGCAATCGGTGCCATTGATGCATTACCAAGCGACCATTTTGCAATTTTCCTCGTCATAAATTTAAAAAGATCGCCTCCGGTAAAGATAAACGAGCTACTCCGTTCTATCCATCTTACGCGTCGACCACGTTACGAACCTACGTTCCTACCGAGGCTTGGCAATGGTCGGGAAACTGCAACCAATTAATACCATTTCCACTATAATTATTAATCTTCCGGACACCCACGAATTCACGCATCGTGTATATTTCTTAAAGCGACGAACACGAGTAACGAGACTGCCAGTCGTCGTTTGCCCGTGCTTGGTCTCTCTCTCTCTCTCTCTAGCACTATTTCTCGGATATGTATTTGAAAGTAGGGCCGGGAAGAGACCCGTGCACGAATCCGATTCGAACAATTTAAGTCGCGACAGATAAAGAATCGCGAGCGTCTGTGCCGTATGTTGCGCGCCAGCGTGATAAATTCACGGCCAGGTACTAGGTAAATATTGCCGCGAGCACATTAGCCGGAAGTTCGCCAGTTTAAATCCTAGAGAAGGACTTTAAGAAGCGAGACACAGATTTACTCTGACAGGGGGGAAAGAAGAAAGAAGAAGCACATGGGACGAAGGCGGATTGGGCGGAAGGTGGAGCAGGCAGGCAGGCGATTTTTCGACCAGATGCCACACCACCGTGTGTCTTTTCGTGGTAAACGCGACGATTTACAACGTTCCCAAAGCCGAATGCACCATGTGACCGAATAAACAGTACTCCCGGCCAGATGCTTGGGAAATTTCTCTTTGGTCAACCTTTCCTTTCCGCATGGTTTCCGCTGCCTTTCCGATTACCGTATGCTTTCCGCGAGCGGTTCGTTCCATTCGATTTTCCATTCTTCCATTGGAATTTCAGGCTTTTCGCCATACGATACGGTGCTTTTTATACGATTCCGTGACAACTCGATCGATATCTTTTTTACGATATCTCTTTTTGTTCCATGTTTTCGATATTGCAGGGTAGTTTTATGGTACCTCTACGTCATACGGAGATCGCAGGAGAAAAAGCAGATTTTCTGTTATTAACGTTACCTTACCACCGAAAGACAGTACGCCGATGTAACGTGCTCGAATAATACGGAGAATATCGATTCGACGTTATAAAGTCAAAGTGGATTAAGTTGACCGATGAACCATAGCTTCGATGAATCACCGCTGTCGTACGATCACCGTTCCAAATCCCTTGATTATTAGTCATTCGTCTTTATCGAATAAAAATAAAAACGCACATGTGTAAGAGCAAACTGCACGGAATATAAAACGAGAGAATAACGGTAAACGAAGGTAAAAATATTCAAAGAATAACAAATAATTGCTCGATCGATGCCGCTTCGCCAAAGGTTGACGCATAGCTATCGAGTGGCCGTGCGGAAGGTCGATTCCACGTGACTTACGGTCATTGTCGCTAACGATAGTTAACCATTTGCGATCCTGTACTTGCATATTATATTTCCCTCGCGCGTTACCACGTAACACGATAAAAATCGTCTTAGGCAGTTTCGCTTTTTTCTTCACGGTTGAAACGACGTATCATCTTCGTGAAGGAAGAAACGCGGTACACCAACCAGCGAGAGGAAACGAACGAGGTTCGTCTATTCGTTAAAAGAAATCCAACGCTTTAGCTTTTTATATTACTCGCATTTTATGGTAATTACGTACTTTCCTCAGCGTCCATTACGTTTCACGTCGGCCGTTTGTTGCTGGATGCACGCGGATCGTGCGCGTTCTGGGCCCAGGGTGTAACGCTGTTTACGTTACTCTTTCTGGCTCGTTTTTAATTATAAAAGTTTCCCTTTAGCGACCCTTTTCGCGCTACCCAGTTCACCGATCCCGTGCAACTTTTAAAATGCACTCACCGATACGCGACCGCTTCGTTTCTCTTCCTCCAGAAAATAACCTCGCAATTTTTTCCTAACGTTCCTTATAACGAATGTACGAATATTCCTCCACCCTTTCCCCTTCGTAAAAGATGCAGCGAACGAATTACGTTCGATGCACCAAATGCTGGCAATCGTAAGCAAGCGTACAAATGCTTCTTGCGGTCGCTGTACTATTGTATTTCGTCGTTTCACCTCTGTGTCGTTACACTGCTACCGAGGAATTCGTTTACAGCGGATTTCAGATCAACCACAGGTCAGGAGGTACAGCTCGTTGCGATATTTGTCTTAGGATCGAACAAATTTCCAATTATACACCCCGGTCAAGGAAGAGATCGGTAGATACGCAAGAAAATACAACGAAAAAATGGCCACACACCGAAACCAGCTGGTTGCTGAAACGAGCAAAACTCTCGTAAGAAGAAGACTAAGGAAGAAGCATCCCACTGACCTCGCTAAAGAAATGGAATAGACAATCTGGAAGATGGAATCCCGCTGGGGGTAACCATCCACGTGTTATTTTTCAACAATGATATAAGAATTTACCAAATGTCCTGTTGGACAAATTGTAAAAAGCAAATAAAATAATAATAAAACAAAAATTATACACCCATAGAGACACATCTACAGGACGGACGATCGTAGACGACCATCGAGTCGGTCGCTTCTCGTTGAAACTCCCAAAACGATTAACCAAATCAATCGAACTAAACTTAAAATAAATAAACTTAACGCTGATGTTCTCTCGCTTTCGCGAAACGATCACCACCTCTGCTCTGACAACGCGGATTCTCGGTACATTTGAAAATCCCGCTTGAATCGACTGGACGCGCCGTTTCCCATCTCGATCAATCGTTTGCATATTCGTTCCAAAGATCCTCTGAAGAGATAGAGGACGAGGCGCGTTAATAAACGACGTCGTTCAATCTCAAATTATTCGAATAATTACGGTAACGCGTGGAAGGCGGCGGACAACTGCCGTGTCGGACGGATAATTTATTTGTGCTCTCTTTCTGGCCGGGTAATTTTTCTTTTCATCGAGCCACGCGAAAGATAAAGAGAACGAGAGAGACGAAGATGCTACACCCGAGGCGCTTCTGCATAGTTTGCTTTGCAATTCTACTGCTAAAAAGTCCCTGCCCTGAGCCCGCTTCCTCTCGTCTCGGTCTCGCAATACTCAGGGTAACTTCGTGCAACGAGGCCCGAAGCGTTTGCACGGAAAATTCAACCTCTGAAAAGGAACGTCGTCTTCGTCGTCGCGGACAACTATATTTCGCGATGTTAATTCAAAGATAATTTGCGACGGAAACCGGCTGAAAGTTGCTCCTTGCGGAACGTTCTTTATATCTAAATGATTGTAACAGCGCTTTCAACTACCCGCTGCCGCTTTTCACATTTCCTCGAGGTTACAGGTTGCCTTCACGCGACTCGCGCTTTGTTACCAACGTTATTGAATGAAATGGGAAAATCGGCAAGAGTAAAGTTCAGTTTGAATCGCTCCGACCGCTTGATCAAAATTTTATCGTGATACCGCTTTGTGCACCGACTTCGGGTCTTTCTTACTCGGAAATGTATTAATCCGTGCTAAATAAAAGTCGCGTATTATAAACTTCCATCGCACGGACGACTACAAGCTTCTTAGCGGAAGAACAGAACGACAATGACGATTTAACGAATCGAGCCTGATAATTGGACGAGCGCGATTTAAAATGAAATTCGTTCGGTCAGAAATTTCGCGAAAGAATCCTGAGGATACGGGAGCAGCTATACATAAAGCAGATTTTTTTGTCATCGCCCTATTCGTGTATTTTCCTTCCCGTGAGCAGCCTAGAAAAAAAAGTTTCTTTTGTCGCAGCACGCCGAGTTTCGCCCTCAGCGATTTTCCTCCGTGCTGGATTAACAGCACTAGAAACTCTTTATTCCATCGGGATTAGTCGTTATCCAGTTCTAAATTCGAAAACGTTTACGTAATTTCGTTCGGCTTCGGTTATTGCCTCGTAGTTGCCCGATAAGCCGAAGAGAAAGCTTCGAAAGAAGTTATCTGGTAAGCTGTTTCCCGACCAGTCTCCGTTTACTTCACTCCACGAAAGTGATTTTTGCAGTTCGTACAGACCGTTTCCGCTCTCGACATTGTCCAATTTTTATTCAAATTCGATATACGTATTTACCATTCTATCGAATCGTTTTACCGTGTCATGTCGTTTTATATCAGAAAATCGTGTCATATTACGTGGAACATCTTTTCTCACGCCAACATTTCCTCCTTTCTTTCTTTTTCTTCCTTTTCATTTTCATGGTACACCGACGTAAACGTAACGATTATTAATACCACGTGATACGGCAATTACAAAGAAATCACAAGAGTATCTATGTAGTCAACTTGGAGTACTCCAAAAATAGCGATCGACCCTCGGAGCTCACCCATGTCTAGCTCGGAGCAGCCGTAAGACCAACCACGCGATAAATTCGTGTCCGGGATTTTTTCCAGTCAGTCCAGGTTCGAAGCGTAACAAAAATCCCAACAATGGACGACTGGTTCCGGCTGGACAACGAGAATTTTCTCAATATATCGAACGTCCGATATACGTTCAAGCAGGATTATTTTGCCAATGCAACCTTATAGCCTAACTTCTTCCAGTCCTTTCCTTTTCCATTCTCTGAAACAACATCTTCCGATAAAAGAAGCACATGCGTGACACGTTTCGTCCAGAACGAAACGAATTCTCTGGCACGGCCGAGGATTTCAGATTCCCCGGTGAGTTTTCAAGGGTGAAGAAACAACAGGCCGACAAGCGAATAACGGGGCTCCAGGAAGACTTCCACTCGGTCAGAATCTCGTACCGATACCTTTTGTCTGGAAACGTCGGCTTTTTCTGCATTCCGTCGAGGCCTGAATAGGTCGGCCTCTCACCTTGCATACCGATCGTTTGTTTAAGCCCGAAGATGCGCTATACACATCGGCCACCGGCACCCGCCAGCTTCACGTATATGTATATAGCGATGCATCACTGCATTCCAATGAGCCACTCGGCCGTATTGCCGATTCAATAACGCTTCCGTTCGATTCAGCCGCGAAACACGCGCGCTCCGAGAGAACGTGGTCGCGTGTCACGCGAAAATCTCCTCGTCTCTAGAGAGGTTGCTCCGCGTGGAGAGGTTCGCGCTGCGACCAGACTGCCTTTCACGGGCATCGTGAATCACCGGCAATTTCAGTATGAAGCGTCTTTGCTTTATTCTCTGTACGAACGTGTTCCTTTTCGATGGTTCCTTTCGTGCATTGTCGATGGATGTCAATGGGATGTTTGAGATTCCGAATCGTAACGAGAGGTATGTCGCAGTGTATTGTATGTTAATAAATATGATTGACGCGTCCGATCGTATCCGCTGATCTACGATAGGTAGTTACAGGAAGTATTTTCATTAAGAAGCTAGAGGTACGAAGGTAAGAAGGGGTAGGATGGCGAGTTACCGATGGAACGAAGAGCGTGCAAGCGTCGAGGACTCGACTTCGATCATTTTGTTTTGATCCTCTGTGATAGAGCTGATTTGATATACTATTTTATTTGTTCATCGTTGCGTTATTCTAGTTCCTTACTGTGCCATTGTGTCGATGGGAAACAGCCTGTTCAGCGCAATGTAGCACGCGCGACTTCGTTCATTAATTTTCACCAATGAGATATCTACATATTTTTTATGCTAACAATTGGGCTGTTCTAGGTAGTAAGAAATATTGAATTATAAAAACACGAGGTGACGAGGAATCATCGTTGCTTGACTTTAACGAAACGTGGGAGAGCACACAGCTCCGTTGACAGGCTATTTCTCAGCTTCTACGAAACGGATCGAGATGAAACACAGCCCATTATCTTTCGCGGACACTAGGCTATACGACAGAGGAAAACTCATCAAAATCTGTTCAGTTGTTTCTACGTGATGCGAGTACAAACGGACAGACCAAAGTTCCAAAAACGAGCTTTTTCCATTCCATAGCTTCCGAGCCGTTCCTGCTTCGCTGATTTATTTTCTTTTCTTTTCTATTCGACGTACAGACACAAACCTTCTACCGTTTTATTATACGTATAGATTACTCCGTTTTAGAAATCTACGAAAACGACGACTCATATGACGATACGTTACAACGATAGCCATCTGTACGATACAAATTATACATGTACATAATAACATGTACATGAAGATAATAATTCGTAGCTCGTTTATCGACTACGAATCGGGCGCGTTATGATGACTTCGCGCGTGATTTGAGTTCATTAGAAGCGAAGCATGTACTAAGGGTAGTAGTCGTAACTATTGATTGGCCCAATTATTTCCACCGAGTTAGAAATGTAGTGCGACGACGTTTAAACGCTGTGACGATGTTTTCTTACTTTGCTCCTTAATCTTTCTTTCCGGTTCGAAGGATCTGTCCGAGTCCACGACTGATTATCGATTATTAAGCGAAGAGTAGACACCGTACATCGATATATCCTGGGATTAAGTCGCAAGAATTACAATCCGTGGAACCTACTCAATGGAGATTGAATTTAATACGGTGCGCAGAATACAAGTACCTATTTATAAACTAACCCGCATATTCATATTTAACATCGTGTTAACAAGTGGTTATTAAAGCGTAAGGGATGGATTACCGCATAGTATTATCACATTAACTATGAAAATCTAAAGCATTACTCGCATTTAGTTGAGAGGAAATAAAGTTGTTAAGCGAGCGAAACGATTGGTCATCGGATGTGTTTAACAGTACCTTAATTATCTTAATTTCAAATAAAATAGAAAAGATTATTGGATGGATCATTTTATCATAGTTTTGATGGCCTCCGTGGTTTTGAACGCAACTGTCAGAAAAACCGCATTAAGGAATAACATAGCGTTAACGCTTAATATCGTTGTGACTAAGAAGAAGAAAGAGAATTCCAAGGATTCGATCAATATTCTTTTTGTCGTTATTTCTTCTACTTACATTCTATAATTTTCCGAATGAAGAAATTCAAGTATTTATAACACCGCGATAAACTGTTTCTTGATCCTTAATGGGTTAAGGCGCGTACTCATCGGCGAACAGTTCACGAACAGTGTTCGCAAGATGCTCGCAAACATTTTGCGTTCATTCTTTGTTGTACCGTGTTTCGTGAATATATGTGTTTGCAGATAATATGCAAACAAATAACAAACAGACGACAAACCATTCGCGAGCACCAGTGAGGATACATCTTTACGAGATAACCTAACATTTCATTCGTTACTCGACCGGTTAATTATCTTTGCTCGTGATTCAACGAGGTTATTCACTAACACGAACGTACCTCTGTTTCCGGGTAACTGTTTTTATCGCTGTATACGACAGCCGAGAGTTAGTTTTCGGTCGGAAATATAAATTTTCCGCAAAGCACGATAAGTTTGAATGAATCGCATACCTCGAGACTAACCTCTCCACGCACGCCGCTTAACGAAATGATACTGTCGTGTTCCAGTTTCACTGAAATTGGCACCACTTTCAGTTGGTTGTTATTGATTCGGAACATCTCGATAGAGAACTCATACCTCGAATAAAAGCGAACTAGAGTTTTGCTGCGTAGCAACGTTACGTGAAACGCAAATTCTCTGTTGACACGCAGGCGTTCTGTTGGTTTTAAATCATTGAAAATAAAAAAAACGAAAACTAGCAAGAAGCAACGAGTCCGAAGTGCCAGTATGTCACTAATGCAGTGTACACAGTTTGCTCACCTCTGTTTTGATTTTTTCCGCTGTTTACTAACCTATCTTGTAGAGTATGTACATACGAGGATAAAATTTCGCGTGAAAGCCATGACTATCGTAGTCTACGTACATTATACATACATATTTCGTGTTTCGTTCTTCGTTTCGATGTATCGGCTGGTTTGAACGATTTTCAGTCGTTTCAACAGCGTAACTCGTATTACAAATCGATTAATCGCGATTCCACGATTCATCACGTTCGTGCCGTAAGAAGCATTGAAGTTAGTAACGTCGTGCGATCCCGGTTGCCCTAGCAACGAAAGAAGAAAAAAACGCGCGAATAACACCTGTACACGCTGTACAGTTCTCGCGATTCCAATACGCCTCGTGTCGTTTTTATTGCTTATGAAACTCGATAGTCTTTACGAAGCTTCCTACCACTACGTTTATCAAGTGAAATGTAAAGCGTGCATTAAAAAGATCAAAATAAAGAGAGAAACAAGCCTTTGTCAGTATACGTTTGTACTTTACGAAAAAAGGTATTGTATCTCAAAACCGCCGTTGCCAATCCATCAAATTTCCGTGGAAGAATTGAACAATATTATTCTGATATGTTTTTGGTACTATTAGCAGACGCTTCGAAACGTTTGCAATTTCACAATTCGCAATTGAGAAGTGCACGAGCAAAGTTCTTGTAGGATCACTTTATATATACATATAGGTTATACATTAACACGCATGAATAGCGTAAGTCATAGATGAAGGTGAGTCATAGTCAGTCACAAGATGCTTCACAGATGGTTCATGCAACAGATAAGGCTCGTTGAAGACAAGTACTGGGGTAATTTAAATAATAATCGTAGATGGCACGAATAGTCAAAGATGATAAAGATATTTTCTGTTAATAAAAATAGTTATTGAGAAATCGTTAGGCAAAAGGTAACGCTCGAACTTGAATTAACTGCAATTAAGTATGTGTATAGCAGTCAGTAACGTACAAGAAAAAAGTAAGAACTACGCACGGAGGAATTTTCATGATATATTGACGTATCTATGCAGGTTGGTCGCTAGTAAATACGATTGCTCGTTGAGCCGATAAATAGGTTAGAATATCAACAATTTCTCAAGACGTAAAAAGTCACTGGCTCGGCGAAACCTATCCTAATCTGAGACGATCGCGCGCGCTGCGGTTCTTCGGTTCCCACAATCTGTCCAGCGTATTATGATTATTCTGTTGTCGGTCACCGTGCCGACTTTCAGGAAAACACACGAAAAGATGTCGGATTCGATGTGAAACTATCTGGACATTTGAACGAGCGGCAGCTATGTGTGCTTTTAACTCCTTGTTCGCCTTTGACGTCCTCTTACGAGGAAAAAGAGAATATTCCTATTCAAAATTCAACTGGGAATATTGGAAATAATAGTAACGCGGAGGTTATATAGCGCGGTGAAAGAAGAATTTGCTTCGCGTTATTGCGCGTTGTCACGCTACGTTTAATATTATTTTTCTATTGAGGTTAAGAGGTGTATCATGAGTGGAATTGTTTTTATGCGAATCGACTGACAATCGAAATAACTCGATGCTTGTCGTTCGTTCTAAATGAACTTTTGTCGGTTAAAGTGGATCGTGTATATTTTGTACGGCAAATCTAATATGTAACCTATATTTCGAAGTAACGAATTCAAAGTAAGATGTTATTTTTCGTTAACTCTTCCAAAGTGCCATGAATTGTTATCTTTATCCAGTCACGCGTAAAATTAATATACAAATTAAACTTAGTTTAAATCGTGCCCGTTAAAGAATAGTCGTAGTAAGTATAATTGGTACAAGTGTATGTTAGTAGATTTTTCATAACTTTTACTAAGGGACCTCTACATAATTATTTTCTTTCACGACGTCGCGACTAATATAAAGATCACTAAGATTCCACGTGTAATTTGAATATCTAATAATCTTGAAGTTTATGAACTCAGGGAAGAGATTAAAACGAAAATGTTTCCTGTTCGGATGCTTCGACCATAATCTATCACAAGCATGACTCGATATTACAAGGCAAGGCTAATTTTACTTTAGCGAGATTATTCTTCCCTCTTTTAAGCCAAGCGATAGTAGTTAAGGTAACCGGTAACATTTTCTATGTAATGTATTCATAGAAAGAAAAGTAAACACAACAAGTCTCATTATTGTAATTCGCATTACGTGAAATGCCAGACACCGAATCTACCCTTTTGAATATATTCGTAGCACTTACTTGTCATTTTCATGCGTTTCTTTTCAGGATCGGTTGCCGGCGCGCTAGCCTTGAGAGAGGGTGCGTTTCACGAGGTGCCCGCATAGTACGTCGCGCATACTTCTCGATTTCTTTGAATTTTACCTCGTAGCTAGACCGAAAGTCCACCCTCGCTGTTAGAGAGCGTGCACGTAAAGAGGAGACACGTAATACAACGAAACGACGACGCCGCGAGAGACAAGCGTGGAAAGAGGCTGCTATACACACCCGCATGCGATCCCGTACAAACCGTAACCTTACACGAACGTCGCGCCAAGTGTGTACTGTGTATCGATCCCGAGAGTACACACGAAGACAGCTCTGAGCGCCACCACGTTCTCTCTCTGTCTCTCGTAGGAGAGGCGCTGTCTCTTGTTGTTGCTTTCGTTAGAACGCCGACGGTTACTTAGACCCGGTACGTATTTCAAGCGTGAGCAAAGAAATCATTGAAACTCGATCGCACACCACACCAAGCTCTTCGTTTCCATGCAACATCGGCTAACAATGAGAACAAGGACATGGTTAAAGGCTTTTCTCGCGACTTATTCGCCGGCTCCGTATACCGGTTATAATCGTCGAATAAATCCAAAGGATACGTACCGTTGTTATGTATTTAGGTAGCTATTAAGTGAAAAAGTTCTCTTACCTTAATTTTCAGTGAATAATCTGAACACTGACACACAACGATACAACACACACTCTACACCCGACGAAGGTCCGAGCTCGACTGAAAGTCTTTGCGGAGTGGGTTGGCGGGTGGCGCCACGGCCAATCCCAACGTACTAACACGCAATTCCATCTTCCTCGTAAGACGTATGTACAGTTCGCTCCGACGAATTGTTCCGCTCCAGGTAAATATCAGAGAGAAAACACTGCTCCTGTTCTGCACACCCTTCGATTAAACGCTCGATGACATTGTTTGCTGTCTCTAACCCTATCCAAGTTCCCAATTGTACCCTGACGTGTTGAATAGGAGAAACTTCGCGATATTCTCGTAAATTGAAACGATTTATTCGAGCAGACCGTGCAATATCGGAACCACTTGACTCTCTTTGCTCTACTATGCAAGGAATATGTTATGAATTTCGATGTATTATGAATAGCGATACGTTTCATGGCTTATGCTTATGGATTTCTCGTAACTCTTCGCGTGTACAATAAACGTGCAGAGTGTGCTGCATTATACATACTGTGATTTAAATATTCCTAAGCGCCCGATATCGGTATGAATCGAGTTGAGAATCGAGATATTGAAGATATAGATTATAGATTATCGATTATTACAAGATAAATCCCGCTATCGTTTTTAATCTTTTCTCTTCCATATTTAAAATTTCTACACTAATTAATTTAACCTCAACATTGATCGAATCAAATCATTGTCTTGATAAATGTTTCGAAATAAAAGTAATGTTGCAATAATGTAGTGGTTAGCTATTAGAGTTATTAATAATCAGTACATTATATGAAAAGATGGAACACTGCGAAAACGCTAGATAAATTTAAGAAGACTTAGATTTTAGAATTTATTTTTACATGCCTATATTTCTTTCTTACGATTTTATAAATTTTTTTCGTCATATAATTAAAAATAAATTGCGATCATATTAAATTCTCAGCTGTCAACAATGATCACCTACTAACAATTCATGAATGAAAAAGTTAAAATTCCTTAAGAAATAAAATTGTATTTAACAAAAGCGAATATCTACTTTAAACCTGATAATATTAAATAACACAAATAAAGGATTACAAATTTTAACAGCAATATAGAAACTTCCTTCACGGGTAGAACGAAAGTGAGAAGCGCAACCTCTGTCCAACACTTACATTTGCGTAAACTCTTTAGTGGCAATCAGATGGCACGAAATTACAAAATACCGATACAGAAGGATGTATTCCCCGAATACTTAATTCCTTTTATAGCATAAATTGTGTGTATATATATATATAACGGATATATATATATATATCCGTTTAATATTAATAGCATATTTATTATTAAAAACAAGTAATTATATAACGCAGTTCCTAAATCTCTTTATAACAAAATAAAGACTATATTTGTATTTAAATAACAAAAAAGATCGGGGAGTCGATATAGTGCTGAAATGAACACATGTTTTATAATCGAATTTTAATGTAAATAATAGCCAAATACATAATCGTTTTCTTTAAATTACTATATTCCAAATACTTGACGTATGAATATTACTTTTTATTAACAAATCTCTGTATATTACGATTTATTTTATCCCTAATTATTTATAAACTTTTTACATTAGACTTGAATAATAATATTATACAATATATCGTTTCAAATTCAAATTTGCTTTCTCATCTATTCGATCTACATCCTATGGAACCATGAACTGGTGTGATTAAAATAAAATCGGATGAACTTGATATTCGTCCTCTTAGAAGTTTCATTTTCGATATTACGTTGTTATAACAAATTATCGTGTATTTTGCAAGCTATAATAAAATATATTAGACTAGTATATAATTGGTCGATACTTTCTTTCCACGTTAAAATTTCTATTAATTGATACGAGAAAATTTCCCACGCGTGCTCTTGGAAAATTATAAAAAGCGTGGCAATTAATTCCTACTTTTAAACGTAACACGCTCCAACAATGATTACTTAAAAAACAAAAAAAAAAAAAAAACGCAAAGTATTTAGAATCATAGGTCAGAAGCATTGACATAATTCAGCGTGTACAAAGTGGAATGACGTTCTTTCATCTATATACATATATATATACATTTTCTAATTTATTTCAACAAAAACTGCAGCGATAATATGAATAATTAATAACGTATCCCTCAGTCGATTAACGTGAATGCACAAAATTCTAAAATCATAGAATAATAAACGGGTAGCGGCTTTCTTCTGCTTCATCTCCCTCTATCATGCATTCTGTACATTCATTCTACCTTTTTAAGTGCCACGAAGGGAACGTTTTATCTTTAACTAAACGATACTCGGTCACCTGATGCAGTGTTTGTTTCCAAATCCAGTAATTGGAATATTTATAGAAATATCACCTGTTATTTTACTGTAACTCGATAAATAGAATTGATTAACTATTCATTCAGAAGACTCTGAAGCCTTCAATTGCTAGACTTGAAGGAAACGATCATTTCGGGTGATCGAGTATGAAAATATTTAAAGTTTTGCTGAGTATTATATCTCCAGGACCATCATGGCACTTGATTTGGCCTAGTCTTGCCACAGGAACCAACTTACGTACAAACACTGTTAGAACGAGTATACCGCAGTACACATTACGTTGTTTTGCTTCGATCGAACGCCTTTCTTTATACGACTTACACTGAATTCGACGTTAATTACATTCATAATTCATCGCATACATTCTTTATTCGCTACCCCCCCCCCCGTCCACGATACGCGTGACTAGTAATAAAAAAATGCTACTTTTAAAATAACTTAAATATCTTTCACTCGCAAAGTATACACTTGCGTGCATATATTTATGTATACGTATCTGTTTCACTTTCATGCTTCCGTGCTTTCCATCATTTTCTATTTATAAACGCGTCTAAGTGGAATGATCGTTACAACTGAGAGATTAGAGTATTTGACAATAAAAGAGAAGAAAGGAAAAAAAAGACGACAACATCGCTGAAGGATATATTACGAAAGCCACTCTCCTAAGAACCGACACGGTATCTTTCCCAAACGACAAATTTCAATTGCGCCGATTGTTTGTAGGAAGAACAAGACTTTGAAGTGGAAGTACATATATTGATTTTCTTGGTCGTCGATTCGTCAGAATCCAAAGAATAATGATCGATACGTACGTTACAATTTGGTGGCTTTCACGCTACAATGTCTCAATGTTCGTTAATAAAACGACGTCGAAGTAGTAAATACGCTTGTACGATTGCAAATGACATATCAATGTTAATTACTGAGATAAGGCCACTAGTGGGTGATACAAATACGATATAAATATTATAGTTAAGCATAGATTCAAAGCAATGGTTAGCGACTACATAGTATGTCCAGGCAAGAATTATCATTGAAAATGAAGTCTCTGTAATACGTAAATCCTGCTACAACAAACAAGATTCAGTTATTGTCATAGTTTCATTGTAACGCGACGGGTACGATATTTGAATCGCGTGCTTGAAAAAGAAAAAAAAATCGCGTACAAAGTTTCTTTGACACACGTACATTCTTGCTGGACATATGTAGAACATTAATTACCTATTGCGTTGAAGATCTAAGTATTAACAATAGACGATTCGTAAATAAGGGATTCGTAGGTTTTGATACGGAATATAATATTTGTCCTTTTCTTAAAAAGTCTTCTAACAACTAGAATGTACAATACAATTCACGCAGTTTGTGTAAACACGATATAAATACAAAAATCACTAATGTTTCCAGTTGCGCTTGCATTGTCAACAAACATTCGTCTAACGTCGCAGTTTCATTTCTTTTTCTTTTCTTTTTTTCAATATCAAAACAAAGAAATTAGAGAGGCTCTTGATATTCTTTGCTCGGTCGATGGTTTGGTAATATAAAAGAAAAGCATCTTTTTTTTTAAAATGTATAAATTCGGAACAAAATATTCTCTAAACAGACTACGTTAAGTCTTCGATACAAAACGAACAGACTTAAATTCCGCGAGAAATTGTCTTGAAAAATTGTTTTCAGTTCTAATTTGTCTCTGATCGTTACACACCATGTTCCAGGCACTATACATTGAGCGTTGCTCGAGCCAGATCAGATCTGGCTTAAATTGTGTGTTACAACGTCGACTCGTGTATTATCGTTGTGTCTGGATCACTACTGGCACTGTGAATTATCGTAGATTGCGGTATTAACGTAATGGACGACATTTTTCGAACAGGCTTCGGTGAGGCCTGAAAACATACATAAACGCCAAAATTAAAAAGAGAATACTCGTCAATTGTCCACGGTCGAAAATTATACGTTGTTGGTTCTGAACTTACCCATTCTCTTCTACATGGTGCTTCATCGTCCGAGTAATGATCAATCTGACCGATATCCGTTTCTGTCGCAACGTTCCTTTTCTTGGGTTGTAAAGTAGCGTAATTGCGACATCCCCTATTGAAATTCGTTATGTTCTTTTCTTCTACGATCTTATCTTGACACAACACTTCCTGCGATTTACTTTGATTGTTGTTCGAAACGTTGTTATTAGTCTTGTTGTTGAAATAAAAAGGCGGCATTTTCGAGACCCAATGATCAAGTCCGGATCCGGCCGAGCTCGTGGAAGCGGCCGAAGAATTTCCAGAATTATTGGTCAACCCTCTTCGTTGATAAAATAACATGTACGCGGCGTTCGTTATTAAATTGGTATCGTTCACGGCCTCTACTCGGGTATCGTCGAAACAATACCACTGAGTATCGTACGGATTGCGACAGAACGCCGTATAGTGACCTCCCTGTAAATCTTGCCCATGATGATTACAAATCGCATAAAGATCATAAACGTTTTCGTCGTATTTTGGAATATTCTGTTGACGTGGTCTGGGTTTCTTCCAAGGCGACCAACCTAGACCACCCAAACTGCTAACGTTATTATGCGTTTGTACTCCATTATGAGCAAGATGGGGAGTCATATCGAAACCGTACAAAGGAAAATCGACCAACATGGTCAATTTCGACGTAGACCTTTGTTTAGACTGTTGCCGAAATCTTTTCAGATGAATAACTAAGATATCAGGTAAAGACCAGAGTCCCAACTTCTTCACCACCTCTTGTTTCTTATTGCAATAGGGACAGTGCCACGCGTCCTCTGCCCCTAATATCTCGGCCCTCGTATACAAATCGAAACATTCTTCCAAAGTAACAGCTCCCCCTAGTTCTGAATTCGTTTTTAACTGCTTCACACTGGCGTGCTCTTCGATCTGATCGCCGTCATCTTGAATAATGTTACACTTAGTGGCTTCGTCCCATTCTAGAATTAATTTTACATGTTGAGGACCGGAGTCATCGGCACAAAGGGCCAATGTTTGTTCGATCTGCTCTGTATAAAGAGGATGCTCCACGCAGGGATCTATACACGGATGCTCGTCCTGAATAGGTGTAGCAGCGGGGTCCGCCACGCGAATGTTAAACAATCCAGGACTCTGACTCGACGTAAGGACATCGTCAGCCAGAACGCTATGCATCTCCTTCAACAATAGTTTTTGTAGATCTTCGTACGACGTTTCTCTAGACACTTGCATAGTATACGGACTGCCGAAACGCTGTCTCAGATCTCCTTTCGTGAGAACGTTGATCCACACGAGTAAGATGTACGCTTGCTCTGCCGGTTCTTTCAGCTGTGGCAGTTCTATACAGTAGAGCGGATCGTTTTCCGTGATCACAGATAAAGGTTGGCAATCGGAGAAAGTTCTGCAAACGATAAATAACAACAACACAGTAGCGAAAAGTTAACGCGATACTCATCTATTTAATAGGCTTGTCCGTAGAGCGATCAAGTTCTTTCTACCTGTGAAATCCTTCGTCGTGAATTTCCGTGAGTAACATGTGATTCTCATCGATACCAGTGTCGCTGGCCAGAATCTCTCTCAGCTCTCTGACATTGGCCATCTGGTTCACGCTCACGCCGATCTTCACTTGCCGCGGTTGTTGCGACGTATAGAGGACGTTCACGAAAAGGTTCATCTGGCGGTGATTTTGCGGTACAGGTACTGACACGCAGAGGAATGGGTCGAACGTGTTCGACTGCCGGTGACATCTTGGGCAAGTCAGGCTAGACCGAAACTGGGCTTGGAACACCGCGTGCACGAACGAATTGTTGCAGCGGACATGGTTCGCCAGAGTTTCTGCCGCCACGATGTCATCCGGTCTGCCGAACGAATTCTGTAAATTATATAAAAAAAGATTTCCATTAATAAATGAGTCCGTTTATTTTTTTGTTTTTTCTTTCTTATCGATTCATAGATAACGTGCTAAATGGAAGTAGAAATGGAACGAACCAACCGAGAGACGACGAAGAAACTTTCTAATTCGTAAAATGTTGTTTTACGTTACTTTATCATATTTTCGAAGATTCTAATTACGTACGTCTCGGTATAGCTTCAGATTTTTTTGCGATGAATTAAACGATAGAATTCGAGATTTTATTCACTATCGTTATTTTTAAAAAGCCAGATTAATAATTATATGGCAATTTCATTTATCGCGTTATATCATGAAATTCGGTTTACGATCATTTGAGATACAGCAGCAGCCTTATCGTCGTGATATTGAAAACCATTCAGATAAATATAGCAACGATGACGATGTAATTAATCCTTATCACAAATACCATAAGAATATTGATAGTGTTTCATGAAAATGCAAATAACTGTGTACACTTTTGTACACCTGCATTTAATCAAGCTTAGGAATATTTTACTTTACGTCATCGATTGTTTAAACACAACGAGAAGCCAAACAAACAATATATCATACGAATTAATTTGCTAAAAAAACGACGGAAAAACACCGGCAGAGGAAACTTAACGTAGAATCGTGAAACTTTATCGAACAATGTGTGATTTAGCGTCCTTGCGTGCTGCAATATACAAATAACGGAAACAAGAGTTTAAAATATGTGTCGTGAATCAAGAGATTCTTAATCAAACGAAGATTTATCGAACAGACACTGATCTTAGTAACGAGTAATCTCATTTGACGTATATAACATATTCATCGTCTTTAAGGATAAGCAACCGCGTCGACTCGTCGATACGTTGAGAAGAAAATTAAGGCGAAAAAAAAAAAACATAAATTACTTCAAAATCGCTTCCATAACCTAAAAGTAAGTTTATCACGTCTTCCAAGTATTTCCGTGTTCTATACGGCAAGAGTGCGTACTATCGCTGTCATGTTTGATACTGTACATTGTACACGAACGTTTATTTATACGTAACACGGAATCCTGTGGATTTATTTTTTAACTGTCTTAAGATGGATCGAGACATCGTACAAACAGTTCATCACCCAAGACACATAAAGACGGGTCATTTATAACACGTTCGTTCTAATAATAGCTGTCTACCGGTAGTTCGTTGTTGTCTATACTGTCTGTTGCACTTTTCAGTTTCGCAACAGGCCCGATAGAAGACGCAACGCAAGTGGGATATTCTAATGGACACCAGACGATTGCCGTTCACTCGCTAAAATTCACAAGTTCATATTCGATCTGTTTGTTTAGTAACCGTAACCATGTCCCAACAAACGACAGTGATCATTTACAGAATGTATTTATTTTTCACGGGCGTGGATATACATAACTTTTGGTCGTGAATATACTATATACGCGCGTATATCTTAGCGTATACATTGATATCTTGTATTTATATTTTTACCTTACATCAGCCGGAAATGTTTAAATGACAATTCGATTAGCGTCATCGGTAATATATCGAAACGAGTCGTTAAGCCTCGCGTGCTTTTTCTATGTCCCCTTTCGGATCAGCGGATTCTCGAAACAGCGTGCTCGGTCGGCATAGAAGGCTTCCCTTAATAGGATCGCGAAACTTGCATTTTCATGACCTTCCAATTGTACCATTTGCAAAGGAAATATATGCGTTTTATATAATCGAAGGTTTCGAATAAAATAATCTTCGATTGAAATTAAATACTGGCGGAAATTATCCGAGTCCGCGTTGTCTATTCTAATATTTAACGAAAGAACGAGAAAGAGGATAATTAAGAATGAAAAAAGACTCCAGAGTAAAAGCATCAGGTGGAATTATTTTGTGTATCCGGTGAATAAGAAAAAGGCTTCCTTTCGCGAGGAAAAGCGACCTTTTCTTTCTGGATAAGGCTAAAACATCTGCCGCAAATGACAATTCCTCGTACACGTCGAGAAACCACGAAACGCGATAATTGTAGAGAGCTGTGGACAGGATGTATCGCCGTTCCGGCCGCCGGAAATAATTTTCGATACTTACAGGTTGTAACGACACACGTTACAATTCGCAATTTCACAATTGGTCAATGTCACGTCCGTACACGTGTAGTTACGTAAAGATTGGACAGGTTTGGTCAGTCGGTCGGTAACCTTTACGGAATTCATTAATATCGACGGAGTCAACTTTTCTTTCTTGCCGTCCCAACTTCCGGTTACGATCTTACGTTCTTGCCACTTGTCTCGTATTTGAACGAAACTAGCTCTTCGCTATATCTTGACCGTATACTTACAATCGTACGCTGCATTCACTTTTTACTTTTCATTTCCTCGTACATTGGACGTGAAACGTTCAGGAGAAATACATATACGTTTGGTTTTTACGAAAGTCACGCTCGAATTACAAATATCCTGGAATCTGACCAGTGCAGTTATCCTTTATCGACCTTTCTGAAGGTAAACAAAGTGATTCATGAAACGATTCATTGGAAATTACCGGTGCTAGAACAACAAGACACGACAAATATCGATGCATCGATGGTTCGCTTCTTACAGAATCGCAAAACAAAAAACAGGAAGCGTGGCTTATCTAAACACTATTTACGCAACAATGGCAATTAACGTCCCTCGACCCGTAACTTATAATTAACTTCTTTCAGCTTGACAGCCATGGAATGCGTTGAAATATGTTGCAGTACAGTGGCTGGAATCCGAAAGTACTCGAGTTTCTCCATCGGTATTTTTCAGTCTGCACAATATCATCGGCAACGTGAAAAGATAAAGTACATTACAACATCGTTGGTCTTATCGTATATTGAAGTTGATGAATTTGGAGTGCAACGTATTCATGCTTTGACCAGCAAGATTTATCGTTAGTACGCACTCAATGAATTCCTACTTCTTTTAATCTGTTTCTTTTTTCATTTTTTATTACGAATCCGGCATCGCTGATTAGATCCGATAATAGTCATAAACTACATCAGGGTCATCTGTGCTCTGATTAGTAGTAATTAAATGAGCAGAGAAATAGTAATTAATTCGATGTTATGACTCAAAGTATGTGTAATACTACGCCAAGGCCGCCATAGAAACGGCACATAATGATTATAAGCAAGAAATCAGAGCTCTGGATGCTTGTTTATACTTGTGTAAAATCTTAACGCGTCTAATTATTCTCCAACGATCAATTTCCAAGAGTCGGCAACTTGTATCTTTACGACGAAGGATCTGCTCGTCGAGACGAAAGAGCGAAGAACGTAGGAGCTTTTTATTCTTTCGAACGATGAAACGGATAAACTCCGTTTGAAAATTTAATTTCTAATCGAAACAGCTTCGAGCAAATTTTTCTTCTCTGTTGCAGTATTCGATCAAAAAGTTAATCGATCGATGGAGATGTTTTAAAGATAATACGCGTATATATAGTTTTTACGATAATTCACGTTTCCAACTGGTAGGCGATAGCGCGACAGTTTGTAAACCTTGAAATTTCGACTTCTCGTTAACTTGTTAATTCGAGCGTATCTGTATTTTCCCGACTAATGTTAAGCTCGCATATTGTGTCTCGTCGTTTTGGCGATATTATCGCCATTAAATGTATCGTTGGCACGCGGTGAGAAACAGCACGAAGATATATTATGGTCCGCACGAAAAATCTAATTACTTTATTACATCACGCTATATACGTTTTTATATGTCAAGGATTCAAAGTTTAATTAAATTTAATTACACGTGTATATGGCTTTGAACATGACTAAAGCGTATCAAATTACAATGGATGATAACTGGATGGACGAAATTGAAGAAAAGGAAGAATATGAATCGATCAATGGAAGCTACATAATGTGGCTCTAGAACGATGACTGATTCGTGGCCCCATTCAAGGTCAATTCTTATAACGATTCTGTACATTGCCACACAGTTTCGTTTGTCCATAATATAAACGAGCGAATATCTAAATCACATTTTAAACTACTTACCAAGACGATACCAATACCTGAGATATAAAATAAACACGATACAAATTATTACGAATGGAAAGGTGGAAAATAACGTTATTTTGTCGAAATTCCGAGAACTCTGTCGTTAGGGGAGCAATTTATCGGATAAATTGCTATTGAAGTTCAGTAAAATACCAAGAATGAAGCCGGCGAAGCACGCTCAACTAACTACAATTGCTCTCGCAATTTTCAAAGAGTCACAGAAACTTTGAAATATCTCTAGGATGAAGCGTCCATTTACGAAAGTCAGTAGAAGATATACAACGGGGACATGACAAACGTTGTACGTTCAGTGGCTTGTCATGTTCGTTTTGAATTTGTATTTAGAAATACCACGTTATTTACGGGGAAACGATATTTTAACGCCAACAAGATGCTTCGAAGGAGGATACACGTTGCCGATCGTTTGTACGACAGAAAATATTTGACCTTACGTGGTCGGTTCTCGATAAGTTTATCGTCTTTTCTCTTTTTTTCTACGCAAGTCGTCTTATCGAACATTCCATTCAGTCTTAACTTTGAGAGAGAGAGAGAGAGAGAGAGAGAGAGAGAGAGAAAAAAGAAAAAAAGATAGTTGTTTCATATCTATGTTCTCCGCAATCAATTTTACTAACGAGTACTGTCCGGAAGAATCGTATCTCTGTCCATTTTTAGAGACAGGAACGCCATTGATAAAATAAAACTAAATATCAATAAACAAGGATCGCGTTGGCAAAATTGCTCTTTTACTTCGCCGCAAGGTTAAATTATACATCTTTTGTCGTGTTGATCGAATCTTACAGATTTATCGGCAATTTCCGAAAGATTTATACCTACCGACCTAACAAATCTCGTCACACGTGATACGGAAATCAAGAATTAATAAAATTGAACTGGTCGTGTACTTCAGATATGTGACCATAACACGAGTAAATCGGATATAAATTACATTTACATTTCGCTTGGTGGTGTATAAATTTTCCTTGGATTTTCATCGCGATTTGCTAGAGCGGGACGACCTTTGACGGCATAAAAACACGCATCGCGTTGCACGCGTCCTCAAGGTCTCATTGAAGGTAGTTTTTCATGAGATGTTGCGTCACGGTGTTTCGGATTCAAACGTCCGCAACCTTCGACAATTTTCTACCCATGCCTGTTTTTAAATCCATTCACGTTCGTTGGCATACATTAAAAAGAAAAAAAAGAAAAAAGAAGAAGAAAGAAACTTGGCAAAGGACATTTGTTAATTCTATTCGACCGCGCCACGAACGAACGTACGATCGAAAGTTCGAGGAATAAGAGAGGCGATAAGCCATTGGCAATGAGAGTCGTAAAAGATCGGCCAAAGACACGTGGAGTTTGCTCGTAAACGCGCCGAGCGACGTGATTTTAATAAAGATTTAGGAATTGGTTCGTGCGACATCGCGTGAAAATAATCGGAAACCATAGATAACGATGTTTGCGGATAATCTATGGAATCCGTGCGTAACGAGACACACGAGCAAACTGTTTGACCGATAAAACGGTCGATCGTAATTAAGGAATCTAGGAATCTACACTAACGAATAAACTCTACTTATTCAAATTAAAAATGTAAATATTTACTGAAACACAATTAGATACATGTACTGTAACGTCAAATGCGATACGCGATAACGTTTATTTGGTTATATAAATAAAGTTGTAACAATTTTATTTTGTAACGCAACAAGTTGGTATGCGTAACGATTCGGAGCTTTCATTGCCTTTATGAGATTATTCGTAAAGTCACTTTTCTCTATGACAATTAAGCGCGATAAATCTCGTTTCGTTATCATTCGATTTATAATAAATAATAATATCAGCAGCGTACTATCTCCATCCACGTGAACTAGGCATCCTAATTTTAAAGCGACGAGAGCTGACGATCTTATCGCAAGGTCAACAATACGTGCACCGTCGTTTAGCACGTGCTCGAGTGGCTTCGTGCATTTTGAAAAGTGTCGAATCTCTCTGCAATACTTTCCCAGCTGTCGATTTATTTAAAAAATTACTATGTTGCGCGCACAGAACCGTATAAACACGCGTCTATCGCTTCGAATTATTTTTTTCCTTTTCGCCGTTATTGCTTTATTAAACGTACTAATTGGATAATATTTACAAATACATCGTTCGGTTTAGCCTTATCAGAAAGTTTGGTATATCGGTAAGCGAGATCACTGTTTTATTCGTAAATAACGAATTAATCGCTACACGTATGGTTGAGCGTGCAATAAAAGAAACTTGTACCGACTTTCTATACAAGAAGGCATTAATGCCTGCGGAGAGCATCTTCGAATTTTCAAGGCGTTTCAATGACCGGTTTCGAAGAAGTCGGTCAACGTAGCCGATGAAGGGCACTCGAGGAAAAAACTAGTTACGAAAAAGTGGCACGAGCAGCGAGTTAACAAGCCACAGGGGCGACATGTCGGACATTGTTAGTTCCTAATCCGGATTATCGACTTGCTCGTCCAAGATCGCTTCCTTATCTGATGCTCGACAAACACTTCGATAGTGTGCAAGAAATGACTGATAAGATAACGGATCGAGTGGGTCCGTTTACTTACCTACAGGGCGAAAGAGAGTGAGAAAGAAGCACAGAGACGAGATGCGTCAAGTCGGTAACAACCTGCGGTAAATGTGTCAAATATTTCAGACAATTTTTATCGCAGGTATCTTTACTCCGTGAAAGCAAAAAAGAAAAGAAAAGAGAAAAAAAGAGTAAAAGAAGAAGAAAACGAGCAACGCTTTAATTTAATTAGGACGAGTGTCCGGTGTAAGAATTTTTGATGAACGTATTACGTGTGTTATACGAATCGAGTTTTGGAATTCATTAGCATTGCAACGAGACACGAATACCGGCGATTACATTGGTAAAATTTGAAATCAATCTGACAATATATGCAGAAGCTATATTTACCGCAAGCAAAACAGAGCTGGCAAAAATCAAGAAAATGCTGCTGGAACAGTCAGTTTTTGATTATATTAGTAAGCCAGATCATTTTCAGCGTTAATTGTATGTTTAAGATCACTATTCAAGCTGCATATTATTAAAATTATTTTCGTAAGGCTATGTTTGCAATAAATGTTTCGTAGCTTCTACATACGACTTTAGACTGGTTCCAAATCTTACCAATATAACCATAACAGTCGTGTCGTTACAATGTTTATGCGTAAAAAAGTTCCTATGATAAATGTTCGAATATTTTCACGAGCTACTGTAAAAAGTAATGTCTCGATACAAACGAATTCCCTCCCATTTTTGTATCTCTATTTCCAATTGTGCATAATTTCAGATTTTTTTTTTTTTTTGTAGAGTGAAACGATGAGGAGATGGCACAGAGATATGCAATCGACGAACAATAAAATTTTAACGAGAGTTGTGTGTAAAATAGAAAGTGCGAACATACATTAAAAAGAAATTCAGCTGTTTAGATAATTAGCGATTAAGTTTTACCGAGTTAGCCGTCGAGGTTATTAGTTTCACTAGCAAAGGGGTAAATATACTCAGAAGCGAAACGTCAGGAATAATTTCACATTTTCTCTTTTGTTATGAATAACCATTGTTTCTCTACGCGACAATTACCTTGAACTTTTCTTTACTTTTTACTAGGACATAAAACGAGTCGTTCCGAAAGACAATTCACGCTCAACTATATATAGCTACTCTATAGTTACGATAAACAGGCAATTTAACAAGATCGTTAGATATATGTGTTACGTAAAAAGAAACTGAAAGAACGCAGGATTGAAAGTTAAATTTTAGCATTTATTAACTAAACTCGTCGTCCCTAACGCGTTTTAAAAATATCAAATCTTCCGATGAAACCTGATAATAGTATAAATGATAAAAAGTTCTATATTTCGTAAAGTACAAGCAAAGCTCCGCTCTACTGTCGATACTTTTGAGATACTCGGTTAATATGTGTTACACCTCATCGTACATGTAATGGCAAACACGTTGTTTCGTGAGCTAGCCAAGAAAGAAACGCAGCATCTACGCGTGCAACTATATACATAGAAGGAATATTTGATTATTTGTCTTTTAAGTAATAAACATCGAATTAAAAAATGGCGAAAAACGAACAATTAATTGGCCAGCATGATGCGCACTTTTTTCTCATTACGTCACTTATCGTTGGCGGGCATCTCGTTGCGGTGAATCAGCGAACTAAAATTTGTTCTGTCTCTGCTTTATTATCCGTATCTCGTTCTATATGTATGATGCATTGGCATAAAAAGCAATTCACTAGTCAAGTTCGCGGTTTATTGAGTGTAAACTATTTTTAACTTCAAAATACCACTACCAGTTTATGTTTCAATGAATCTGTTTTGTTTCGTTAAAACGAGGTATTAGGTCTTGTTTCATACAGACGATTATTCTCTTTGTTCCCTGCACGTTCTATTACGGTTATGTTTAAAAAATGACGATTTCGATAAGACTTCGATAATTTTCCTATTGTAATACGAAATTAAAAAACAGATGTTATAATACGTAGATAATTAGTTGATTGCCAGATATCTTTTGTACTAATTTTTTCTGATAGCTGCTTCTAACAACGCCAATTTGGAGCATCAGATAACGAGAATCAGATAATTATGATTTGTCAACCATTGAAGTCTGATAAATTACTGGAGTTTATATAAATAATAAAAATCGTAACTCATCCTTGATAAGCAAATATTCATTTTATGGTTTCGATATTTACTGATGGATGTATCTTTATTGATTGAATATTTAAAAGAAAGAAACACACAACATATACATTAATAAAAAAGTAAAACGTATCATTCTCGATAATAAGTACACTTCTTCTGGAATGCAAGCGTGAATCCAACCGAATTTCGATAGAATCCGTTTAGAAAACGCGGTATGTATTTTTCGAACGTGGAACGAATTTAGGTTAAGGCCTGATTGTAACCGTCTGCGATCGACTGGATTTTCTGTTTCTTCAAGTAATAAATAAAATTCACTCAAGGTTTGTGTCCGTATAAATGCGCCTTTTTGCAGACAAGAGCAAACCAAGAAAGAATCGAAAACCCATTGCGAATACATTTAGCATTCGTGAATTCGTAAATCCGCTCCACGGCCATAAGAGAATATCGAAGAACGAGTAAATTAACGTGATTGGTTAATGATTATTCATATCACTGGTATTATGTAATCGTTCGCGATGAATGATTACAAACCTGTTCATTACGTGGGAAACGTGTTGTCAAAACGTGAGCATAACCTTAAAAAAATTTTGTTGACTCTCACCTTGATGATTTTATACTTCTTTTTGGTAGCTTGGTTCAAATCCTCGTGCACTTTATCTAGTAGCCATAGCAAGAATTCCTGAGCGTCGTGCTGCAAGTTCCCGCGATATTGACTTCCGTATTTGTCGACGACGCTCTTGAACGCCGTGCTCATCTCTGGGTCGTATTGACAGCTCCAGATCGCCTTCAACAGCAGGGCTAACTGTTCGGTGATCTCTCCCTTCGTCCCGTACTTTTTCGAGTTCAATTTATTTCTTCTAGAGAGATCGACCTTGTACTGGTCCAGCACGAAATATTCCGCGAGTATGTCCGTATGCGACAAGCACTGCAATACAGCGTTCATAAAACACGTGTTACCGTGATTGCGTAAACCTATGACCCCTGGCACCCTATCAGGTGGTATATGCGCCGGTCTAGGTGGAGGTACCCTTATGTCTCCGGCACTGGACCCGAGATCGTCCCTGTGAGACGTTTTGTGATTTTGTGTGCCCACATTCGACATGTGCTGGACCATCTTGTTGATGAACTTTTTCCACGATGGTCTTCGAAACACTTTTTTCACACCTGGCCTATCCGGATAACTTTGACTGCCGTGCAATCGGCCTATATTCTGTTGCATACTTTCCACTTGCTGCTGATGTTGCTGCATATTGTGTCTGTCTTTGGTGCCCGCCGCACTGCCACAGTCTTTCGAATCGCGATTTTGTTTCGCACGTCGTCTTAACATCCTGCTTGCACTATGAAATGGATTCCTCGACAATGTAAACGTACGCTTTAAACGCGAGACGGAATCCTGTGTTTTTGGCTTCGGTAATTTAACCTCTTCCACGCCCAGCTCACCCTCCGACACCGATTTCATCACCGCACTAACATTCTCACCGTCCATCGCCGGCCACGGAAACACCGTTTAAGCTTTCGCTTGTCGTTCACATCACGCTTTTCGTTGATCGCTCAACCCACGCGTCCTTTACACGCCGTACGTCAGAAACTGCTCGCGGAAAAACATCATACACGTAACCCGCACTCGTATACTACGGCGGCCATTTGCCTTTATCACACAGGCTTCCACGATTTCATGATGCTTCGATCACAGACTACGCAAAATGGCTGATGGTAGATGTATTATGTTTGCGATCCAAGCGTCCTCTGGCGAGACTGACCAATACGATTGTTCGTCAAGGTGTCGGCAATGAGTAAATGCATGATAGACGCGACATCGAATAAGGCTTCGTGTTTCACGTTCTGAAATACCGACATCGAAAAAAAATCACAGTGCTTCCCATGCCCTCTACAATTTATAACGTCGTGTCGCGACGATTGTAATTACCTATGGTAATTATATATGTACGTATATTATTTGTTTGAATGGCAAACAAAAACATTAGTTAACGCTCGAGTAGATAAACTTCTGGTCATTGAATTTATTTATCAGAACGTGTACTACTATTGCACGAGTGGGAAATTGTAAGTACATAGTAAAGAAATAAGTACTTGTCGCACGACAGGTTCAAATAAATGGAAGTCAACCGTACATTAAATACAAGTTATAGACATTGTTATATAAAATAACGTAAGTAATTAAACGAACAATCGAACCAAAACGATACTTAACGTAATCTTATATTAGAAAGTAAAAGAGAGATGTCCGTGTAAAAACATTAGATTTACATATATGACAATTAATTGTTGAACAACCACGGTATATGCTTATAATTCAGTTAAGAAAACGTACAGATTGCTATAAAATATTACGGTGGGTCGTAAAAATCACAAATCTAGCGATAGAGTAACGAATTTCGATCTATTCGATGTCGAGATTTAGTCAAGAATCTAATATGTAAAACTTAATACGATAACTTCCATCCTCGTCGTCGTCGATTTTCATGGAATGCTGATTTGCAAATCGCAAATATTTCGACTTTTGCTGACGTTCTTTCACAAACGACACAATCTCAAGTCGTCAATCCATTTGCCAAACTCATATTCCTCGTATCAATTTTCACCATGATCGTCCATCGTTGTACAGATTCTATATTTTACAACGTGATTCTTTCTTCGTATTTGTTTGCATTCCACGAAGTAATTGTTGGCAATTTGCTTCCACGAGTCTATCGAAAGATTCTTTTGTTTGGAAATTCGCCATCTGACGAGGCCGTGTTTTCTTTGCGACTCAGAGGTATCGTATTATCCACATTTTTTTAATATTATTCATTTTAATAGTATTCTATATTATTTAATATATAATAGTATTTATACACTACCTTCTATCTTCATTCACTATCACTATTAGATGATAACAACGAACTTATATATATGTGATACGCTTGAAAACACTGAGATAAATGAATATAGGCTGCGTCTAGCCTTCCAGATGAGAACGATTTGAGTCCGTGGTTATTGCGAGACTTGAGTGGTTATTGAGACTCTTGTACGAACCTTTGAGCCGTTTTCATAGTAAGAGTGAATCTATTGGAGGGGTTGCGTTTTATGTCTGTTCGTAATTGAGGTGTCAGGGTGCCATAATGACAGGTACGGCAATAGCTTTGAGGACCGTTAGGGTAGGTAATGTAGTAATGT
Source organism: Bombus superbus (assembly GCA_014737385.1). Classification (NCBI taxonomy): domain Eukaryota; kingdom Metazoa; phylum Arthropoda; class Insecta; order Hymenoptera; family Apidae; genus Bombus; species Bombus superbus. The sequence continues at coordinate 9,679,146 of JACXIK010000025.1, read as the reverse complement.
AGGGTTGCAGGTAATGTAGTAATGTAGGGTTGCAGGTACGTGGATAGGTGACCGTCATAGTCGTTAGTGCAGATAGGGCAAATGGCGACCGTTAACTCCGCAATGTGAAAGCTATGGCGGGCCTGCTGAGCACTAAAGGTGTTGTTTTAGTCTCTCTTTCGGGGATGCATCGTAATGAATGTCATCTGCGAGGTAAATATTCCTGCGTACCTGGGCCAGGTCATGCGGTGTTCGAGTCATAAACAATGACTGATCAAACAATTTCGAACAATATTCTATCTACAACTTGGAAAAATGCTTTGTTTCACGGTATTTCTTAACTACGTTTTACGTATAAAATTGGTTTTTCTTTTAAAGTTAGTTTCTTAAGTTAGTTAAGCAATTCAATTAATTTAATCAATGCGATCTCGAAGATGCCGTCAACTGTTTTGATTAATGTTCCATTACGAAACTTGGGAGCTCCCGTCCTCGATTATTCTGGAAATAAAGCGTTATATACTGGAGATCCTGAAGAAGAATCGACTGTGTCATTCGTGTTAGGTAAATGAACGGAAGAAACGGAACGAGGTTCCAAGAAGGAGCGAAATTTCGCATCTGCAACAATTTCGTTTTAGGGAACGAAAGAGGATAAAAAATGATTCGTTGGTCAGACGTGCCGCATGTTTTCGGTACCGACCTCGCAGTTTCTTGGAAGAACTCGTAATTGCACATGACTGGTTGCAATACTCTCGATTCGTTTAACACGGATTTAGAAGAAGCGTGGAACGAGTGATATACTTTAGCTCCTAACGTCGTACGTAGAATTATCATTATTATTATTATTATTATTATTATTATTATTATTATTATTATTATTATATTATCATTTGTACATTTTTACACTTTATATTACAGTTAATTTAGAAAGATTAATTTTATTTTGAAGTTGATATCGTGCGATAAAGCAGAAATGGCGAAATGCAACGAGCAAATTTGGCCTGGTACCAAAGTGGGCACATCCAGCGGGCTTTTTTGTGACGTCAAGGATGGACTTCGTTATTTCAACTTTTTTGGTAAAAGCAAATTGCGTTCTTTTATCTTCAGGCTGAAAGCCATTCGATGTTTGTACAGAATCGGAATTACCCTGGCACAAGCGACTATGCTATAGATGGCCAGAAAAGTATTATTGAAAAAGGAATTTGTTAAATTCTTGATGCCCTTATATTGATCGTTCTTTCGCCAAGGTGCCTTTTAAATCGAGAACCATACGAGTTGAGAAATATTCGTTCTCATGAATTTAAATCCGATTTAAATTTAAATTCGCTGGTGAAAAGTAGATTATATAAAATAATCTATTGGTTATTCCTTCTGGTCTTAAATTAGAAGGAATTTCCCGTTTCTTATCGCACGTAATAATAATTATTCAATCACATACCAATAATTTACTTTTTTCACTGAATAATATTTCCTAGCTTGAATAGCTATTAGTAATTTTTAACAAATAAAACACATTTAATAAGCATTTCCAACCTGGCCGACATGTCGAGTAATTATGATGTCTGTTATACTCAATGAACGGTAAACGAATAGTTAAATTTAATGAGATGCTATGTATGTATATATGGTCGGAATTCATTATGCAACGCGCGCCAGAACGATCGACGCCTGTCATCGCATTAGATCGATATGGAAGATATGTTGGACTCACAAATTAAGCTAAAATTATTAATTATATGACAATTATGCGAAACGTCGAGACTAGAAACTAATTCAAGTGGAACAATTTTCCTTAATCACATTAATATTATCCATTAGTATGGAATTTATTGATGACTATAGAAGTATATTAATGTCTCGGTTAACGATTTAATTCTACTATACTGTTTTAACGTGTTTATCTACTTTCTTATATACCGTTTACATTTCGCGTGACATCGAGATGATTTTATGAAGAAATTTCAATCACGACGTTATCATGCTTAATCTCAGTGCATCGTCACGTGTAAGGGAAATGACTAATGATACTTTTGTACGTGACAAAACGGTGACAAAATACAACGAAATATTTCATAAATAAAGACGCGATTGATAAATACACTCTTGTGACATTAGAGACATATTTATTCGTTTACATAGGTATTAATCGTTTCGTCGCAGTAAGGTTCGCTTCGTTTCGATCGGCCATTTAGAAAACGGCCTTCGAAGCTTTTTATTTGACACTGGTCGATATTTGTCCAGCTTCGATGTTGCTCGAAGATTAAGTCACTTTGTACAGGATGCTCGAAGGAAAGCGTTTTATGACTAGATTAACCCCTTTCGACAGCATCGACAGTATATAGCCTTTCCTAAAATTTTCTGTTCCGTTTCTCTCCCAAAGCTTCGATCGATTTCATTATACTTTATATTTTGTACAACGTCAAGATATGACAATGTCGAATATTCCGCTACGCTCAAAAGGCTAACGATATTAGTTAAAATGATATAACGCGGAACCGTGGTCCTTCAGACGCGTCGCTTCCGTCTTTTGGTATTATTCGCCGCCAGAACTCACTAGTGGATGGATAGCCACCGATGCTCCGGAACAGCTAACGGAATTCTCGATGTAATCTTGGAAGTTACTCTCGATCACCCACATTAGATCCTTATAACCAGGAATAACTCCCGTTGGTAGCCGGCACTCGCCAGCTGTTTCGACTAACAGGAAGTTGTCTTGAACGAATGGAGTGTCGGTGTTCCACATGTAGATACTCGAGTCGCCTAAAAACACGATAAAAATACCATAAATAAGTTTTAGAAATGAGATCCAATTTCATTCAATTTCTTTACCCTTAATTCTGAAAAAGACGGCAGATCCATTGTCAGTGCCCAGGAGTACGATCTTGTTCTTCTTTCTGCCGATGTCTACTATGGATCCATTCGCGTTTCCTGTTCTCAGATTCACTGCTTTCACCGCGAACATTCTGCTGGACCCTAGATACGTAAAATAGAGGACCGAGGATCCGCAGCTTTTCCTTCTAACCAGCGCCATGTATAGGACATCGGGTTTGTCTGTGTTGGATGTCACTGCTGATGGAAGAACCACGCGATATCCGTTGTCAGTCGTGGCATTATAAACGATGATGGCACCGGTACCAGCGTCAGAAATGTACACGTAGACCTGACCATCTTCCGCGTAGTCAATTGCCATGTATTGAAGCTGCGAAGTGTTATCCACCAACGAGCTCAAGTCGATCACTTTTACAACCTGAAATCCACGATATTTCCGTTATTCCTGCCGTTTTAGGATCATGAATTGTCGACGATGCCATTTCCAAAGATCGTAGAAATCTTTCAACCATCTAATCCTCAATTGCTACCTTGGAGAAGTGCTAGCTGATGTTATAAATATTAATATAATTTCGTTTGTTAGGTAACGCATGGCGTTACATGTCCCGGTAATTTTCAATTAAGCCGAGGCTTGTAATCGTACAAGACACCTTCAGATTCTAATCTCTCTACAATTAACCAGAATCTTACTTTCGACCGTGTTTAACCGCCATTCTATTCATTAGGAACGATCCTATCGTTAACCGTGATTCCCCTGTTCCAACGAGCGTACATTTTAACCCTAAACTTCATCACCGCATTATCTCACGATAATCTGGAATTTTATTCTCCAGGCGACCTCAACAGGCTAACTCTACTCTCGCTCAATCTTTAACCCAGATCAACGATCAAACTACCACTTACCTTTCCGCTCTTGGCGTTGACTCCGACGACCTTCGGAGGACATCTGCGCACAGGTTGCTCCAAAGTGTTGACGATCCCAACATCCAGAACCCACAGGATATCCTGTACATCCAGGACTATATCCACCGCACTCTGCAGTGCCTGGCAGTTTCCTTCTTCCTGAATTGCCCAGCAGGGGAATGGGGCTATCTTTGGCTCGCAGCTTTGCGATTTCAAGGAAAGAACACCCAAAGTAAATGGTACTCCTGGTTTATAACGTGGCAGAGCTAGGATCGCTTGGTCTTCGTATATTTGTGCTCTGGTAGCGATCACGTTCCTTGAGATGTAACGACCGCTTGTCTCGTAAATGTTCTTCGTACTTTGACATGGCCAATCTAGGCTAAGTCCTGACAGGATCAAAGGTTTTGGCACCACTGGTTTACCGTTACACGGTGGTACAATTTTCGTTACGGTCGTTAGACACAAGACGATGCAGATAAATCTTTTCATCCTATCGTTTTTCGTAGAAAATGATTTAGGCGACTGTAAAAGGGAAGTGAAGAAAGAGAAAGAAAAAAAAAAAATACGCGGAGTAAATATTAGAATTATTCGAAGCTTCGAGTAATTGCGTTTGGTAGAAACTTTATCCTGACTTTTTGTCGTCGTTGTGGCTTCTTTTTGTAAGAGACTGAGCGGAACACTTGCACACGAAAATCTCGGATATTTAGAACCAGACTGCGGATGTTTCTGTATTTATGAAAATTTTCCAAGGTGTAAGAACGTACGAACGTGGAACGCGCAGGATGTACATAGTACAAAAACATATAAAAAATATATTTAAATTGCGGTGTGTTTATTACGATATTTAATGAACGAAAGATTTTTGATTAGGTTCCATTCTGCTTAGTCGCGTTCACGCGAGAACATCCGTAGCCTAATTATGACGGCGTAGAAATGCGATTCTCGAAATCGAGGATCAGTTAATTGAATGAGACAAAGACTTACGCGATCTCACGATGTGAACAACACAAACTCTCGAATACGCGAATCTTATATCTGATTTGGAGCTTATATACAAACTGTCCGTAGAATCCTATGCAGCGATTAATCGTGCGCACATTGTATATTTATAAAGTAGCATGTTCTTCCGGTTGTCGCAATACTTCCGCCCGGAGCGAGACGGCACGAGCTCTCGAGAGCAACAAGGAAGCGTATTCTCCAAGTTATTTACCAAACAGTGAATAACGAACGAGGAAGAAGCTTCGCTTGTAAGATGAACTTCCTTCCTTCGTTTAATAATTTTATAAATAAATTAATCATACTCCTGCAAACACGAGTTTACACAAAATTACGTGACAAATATGTAATTCTCAAGTTCTTCAAGCTGTATTAAATTAACACTGACATGCGATCATAGTATTAGTTGATGAAATATACCGATGACTAATTTGGCCGATCATCGTGACAATTAATTGTAAAACGATTATTAAACATCCGATCGTTTACGAATCTTCCGCGTTCGATATACAGGATAACAACGTTAAGGGATGTCAAAATGCAAAATATTTCTTCCTGTATTTCGCAACATGGCCAACACATTGCCTCGTATATAACTGGCGCAATTTTAAAGGCTCCTTCAGTTTAGTCTCCGTAAAGTATACTATGCACATCACGAGACAATTTATATCTGTGTGTACGACGACCGCCATTGTGGTCATTCTTGCGATAACGAACGGTGGAAACGCGACTTTACCCGAAACCGTAAAATGGACCGGTGGAAACTTCGAGTGGCCTTGTCCCACCACGAAGAGCATGTTCAAAAGTAGCGGGAAATACGTTTCGAAAAACGTAATCGCGACCAGGGTCGCGCTCTATACCAACAACGCCATCGTCGCCCTTCCCAGGTACAAATCAAACAATTGTAATTTCGATGCTTCAGAGGGAAACAGCTCGACGAATCGGCTAAAGAATTGTTCTTACGTCTAATTCATTTTGAACAAACCGGTTTGCGATATAGGTACAAGCCTGGTATTCCCGTGACATTGGCGAAGATCTCTCACGATGTGCAAAGCTGCGAGGCAACCCTGATCCCCTATCCTTGTTGGTCTCTTCAAGAGGAAGGAACTTGCACGGCTCTGCAGAACGTGGTAGACATTTATCTGGATCCTCAGAACATTCTCTGGGTTCTCGATACTGGAGTCGTGAACACTTTGGACGAACCTGTGCGAAAGTGTCCGCCAAAAGTGCTCGCTATCAACGTCGTCACCGGCAAGGTAATCGTCGTTTGTTACTCTACAACGTCTCTATATGATAATCTTATTAATACTTTCGCCTAGCCTGCACGAAGTAGCTATTTTTACGCTTGTCAGTCCAACAGAAACAGATTTGCATTCTTTGAAATAGAGGTTTCAAGTATAATAGAAGTTTCACCGCGTAAAATCTCATACCGCAGCATTTATTAACGATAAAGTTGACATACTGCCACGATCACGACGCGTCGCAACTGTCCTTCTAACCGTTTCACGCTTTTTAACCACTTTCCGCTCCGTTCTCCCATATCTCACAATATTCGACTATCTTTCAAATCGTTTCGAAAAAAATGGCAAACATCGTTGAACCGTATACTTACCTGGTTGTTTCTTCCGTCGTTTCTCTGGCAGTTAGTGAAAACCGTCGACCTGACTGGATTGACGAGTTCGGCGTCCCGATTGCAATACCTGGTGTCCGATTACAGTCAGGACGGCAGAGTGTTCATCTATGCGTCAGACGCTGCATCAAGAGCCATCCTCGTCTACGACGTTACTCTAGGTCGAGGCTACCGCGTCGTTTTGCCCCAAGCCGTCGCCATGGGCGCAACCCGAAGAGACGTTTTGTATCTTGCTCTTCTTCGACGTTCGGACGGCAGCACGTGTCTGATTTTCACTTATTTAAGCAGCAGCCGTATATTCTCCATCAGAACCGAACATCTACGGAGTGGTTCCGCGAATGGCAAGATCCACGATCTTGGTATGAAACCGAAGAAGATGGTCTTCTTAGGTACGGACAATGGCAGCGCCCTTTTCTTCCGGTACGAAGGCGAACCGGACGTTTACCGATGGGACGCTGTCAATCCGTTCGCTTCACGATGTTTCGACAAGGTGTACACCAGTGCCGAGTGTTCCCTTGTTACTCATGTGGTTGCCGATTACGCGAGAGGCAGGATGCGCGTGCTTGAATCGAACTTTCCGGATTATATGCTAGGCACGATTGGATGCGGTGCCACGCAGGCGTTAAATGTCATGTGACCTTGAGAATCGTAGGGTAGGTTTTTAGCATTAAATAAATTAAATTCGAAGGAAATATATTATTTTTCTATTTATCGTATCTTTTATTCTTAGCCTTGCGTGTTCTTCGAATATTTAACGTTGAACAGTTCTGTAGAGATCGACTGAAATGTTCGTAGATGTTCGACGATCCCACGTTCTTGCGAGAAGAGAAGAGAAGAGAAACAAAGGAATTGGAAAATATTTACGCATACGGTTCGACTGTCGATTTTAATTAATACCAGCAGTCATTTCTACGGCCGTACAGGGCTATAAATCAAGATGCAAATCATTTCGCGAGGCTGACCATGTATCCCGTAGTTCGAACGCAACGGTACCGAGCAACTTGGTCGGAAAAAACGAAACCTTTCTCTCTTACGATCGCTCCTTCGTTGCTCCGGCCATGATTAGTCGGCGTTAGCCGACAACAAGAAACGTTTCCTCTAAATTGACATTCATAATTCACTGGAACGTTGTAAAGATAAAAGGGAACGCGTATCGAACTTGATATTTTTTCCAGCTGCCACATTTGGCGAACGCAGTTGTGGTTATCAGGTCGCGCAACTGCGCTAAAATTTACACAGTTACCTTTCTAGGTAAATGAGCTCACTGTATATAATAAGTTGACAACAATAAGTTGGTCGTGAAATGTTTTCAAACTACGATGATTCAAAATATTATGCAGTTACGTATCAGGTTGTCTCAAAAGTTTCTTCCGTTTTAGAAGGAAGTAATAGAGATGCGCAACATGTTTTATATTATTTATTTATTTTATATTATTTGTGAATCATATAAAACGATAAACGTGATAAATAACACAAAACAGAAAATGTTGTGCGTTACATTATTTCTTCGTGAAACGAAAGAAACATTCGAGACAACCTAATGCTTGCGACTACTTTTGAATTCCCTTACAATCAGTACGATGGCGTAAATATTTTAATAAAAAGAATTGGAAAGCGCGTGTCACAACGATGTTATCACGTTTCTGCAAAGAACGAAACTCTTTCTTCAAAGCGGAAACGCGGTTTTCCGTGATAATCAATATTCGATATTCGATATTGAATTTGTTTCCTGCATCGCAACTATCCGAGTGAAAGCTCGTTCCATATATTGTTACACATGAAATAATCCACACCTCTTTATTCCTTTCGTATCGATTACCATTTACAACGGCTAATACGCGCAGATCGTCGACGATAAAACCAGCCTAGAAAGTATTTTTTCAGCGTAGAATCTATTCGCCGAAGCGTTACGCTAAATATACTCTCGTAAACGTGTAATTATATCTCGACTTTGTATCGTTTCTACAAATTTTACTATTTGGCATTTTAATTATTTTTCTATCTATAGGTTCCCAAAGCATTCTAAGATTCTAATCATCGTCGACACAATAAATTAAATAAAAATTCAACGATATCGTTTATGCTAATTGGGTGGTATAGCGTGCACGATTACCATCAAAGTTTCTTATTATGACACGCGTAGAGGTCTGCCGCGATCACGACTTCGTTTAATTAGCCTGTTGCGACGTGTATTGGCGTGCACGCTGTCGAAACGCGTCCCAACCACGGTTGAGAAAAAACCATAGTTACTGGAGCTACTTTATAGGAAGACACGTAATTATAGTTCACCTGACGATGTGATTTACTATTCATTATGCTACGTGATTTTTATGCGGACTTTTGATAAATTTCCACGTCGACCATTATTAAGCGTATTTATTTACAGATCGTACAATTTTTATAATGCGGTAGATTAGGTAGTAACATAAATAGAATAAATATTTTGATATAATAGAGTAACTAACGAATATTACTATTAATAATGAGATACTGAAGTTTCTTCAAACGATATCAAAAATTTCTAGAAACGTAGTTCGATGACTGAGACTATCAATTAATACCGATTGCAGCGAAGCCGCAAAGTTAAGAGGAAATCGCGAATAAATATCACGAATTTCTCTCACGTAGGTAATAGCGTTCGAATTCTTCTAAATTTGGTATCTTTCACTCGTTCGTTAATAGGATAAAAAGGTTAGAATCGTGTCGTGTTCCAGTTTCATCGTTTCTTCCGGACAGGTCCAGCGTGATCTAAACCTGTCGTTGACCGTGCGTTGTTCAATACGTCGCGTGTCAATAGCAATCCGTACCTTGCGTTTAAGCAATTCTATCGTACGTTTGGTCTCGGATTTACTAAAATTTCAAGTGTCCACATCTCACCATAAAACTTTACCAATCTAAATTTAAAAGCTTAAAAGTTGAAAAATCCGAGAATCTACGCTTAAGAGCTGAGAAATTTAAGAATTTACGAATTTAAGCCTACAAGTTTAATAATTTGAAAACATCAGTTGAAATCTAAATTTTAGTGCAAATATCTCCGAAAGTAAGGAATAAAAAAGATTGCGTGCAAGATCGCGATGGAGTTTCGATTTTTGACATCGTACAATTATTCGAGCCCGCAATATAGCCATTTTGTGTCACCGATCGAATCGTTTCGAACCAGCCACGTCAAGGGTGATATTTTGAAATCTTGATCGCGACAGATTGACACGCGCTTACCAAACGGACGATCGTGTTTTTATAAATTGAAACTTCGACACAGCTGTCCGTACAATAATTATCCAACAATTTTTCAAGCGATAGTCAAGAACCGTGAAGATTTTCGCAACAAATCGACCGTGACATTTTTTCCCTCTTTCCTTTTTCTTTTTATCCATTGAATTCCGGCGTTAATTAGATTTGATGGTATCCAACGATCATGCGACAATTACTCAAACCTTGTTACTCGAATTATACGATGATTAGCACTATGTGATGATATAACGTATTAGCAGTGTTAATCTCATAAATGACCGATGTGTTTCGTCCTCCTTCGCTGCGTTTTTTTGCAACATGCCAAACTTTTTTAGTAAAGTTTGTAAGCGATTTAAAGTTTGGTTATCGATATTAAAAAAAAGAAAAAGATGTATCCATCTGTGATCCATCATTTTTCTAGCGATAGGAGTTCTTTCAGTACAAACGGTAAAAACGACGAAGGTTTAAAACGAATAATCCCCAAATATATATTTATTTTATTTATCGTTATCGCTTCTTACCGTCAGGTCCTTTCCATTCTCTTGAAATTTGCGAAACCTCACGAACACCGTCTTCGAAAACAGACTTCGTTCTATGCATGAAAAATATACCAGGGAATAAAAAGAATGACTTTATAAGGAAAAATTTTCCTCTCAAAAATTCACCGGCGTAAGTAATTGGGGCGTGGTACGACTAAATAAATAAGCGGAACTAAACCGGTGGAATTCAGCAAAAGATCTGGTAACTTAGAACGCGTGCGACAATGGTGTGTACATGGTCGAGCAGCCGCGTTCGAACTTTCCAAGACGGACACGTATGCGTGCGTGCGACGCTGTTCCGTATCGCAGAAGAATGAATTCGGTATGGAAACACATTGAAAGCCGGGTTCATTGAATCGTTTTACGCAAGTCCTACAAAACAACCTTGCAGCACTCGCGCTTTTGCGCCGGCAGACCTTCGTGTCTTTGTGAATAATCTGAACGCGATACGACTTATGCAACGAAAATGTTCGAGCAGCGGAGACGTTGTTCAGATTTCTCGCGGCAGATAATTTTTTCCCTCTAGTTTCCTGGTGAGGTATAAGGTGAGAATTATCGGTCTCAAGCGGTTTTAGTCGACGATACAGTGGTCTCTTGAGTACGAGTTACACAACGAAATGACAATTAAAAATTCGATAATAATTTCGACTATTATTGGACATTGGACTATTTGCTTTTTCATTGTTCATTGTTTGGAGGAAAATTTTAGTTATCGTGGTTGTCTACGATAATTATACCATGGGAATTGGTCGCTAGTCTAAGCGAAAGAGGCGAATGATTCCGCACAAACCACGCGTATCTGACCTTTGACAGTCACAAATAATCGATCTACTGTCACTTTCGCGGCTTCGCTCCACTGTAACGTTACGGTAGCACGTGGTTTATAGATTCTACGAACAAGAAAAGTCGTTGACAACGATACGCTATCAAGCTACTGGTCGTAACAACCTGGGAAAAAAAGAATCAATTGCACAATCCTAACTAGACCGCGGCTATTTGTGCGAAAAGTCTAATCTGATAATAAAAGTCTGCGTGCGAGCGTAAAAATCTCCGAATAACTCAATCCTCGACGAAAGTTTGCAGGGTCCAAGCTTGCAGAACCTTCGTCCATTTAAAACTCAGTCCATTACATTTAAAAGTATGCAATCCGATACACGATGGATAATGCACGTTCTATCGTAGAAAAATGATCATTCTCTTGGGCAACATAATGCCAAGCACGATTCCGAATCACGCGAAGTGACAAACGATCCTCGTTGGTAATCGTTTATCGAACGTCCGGCCTGTTTCGCATGATCGATCATGGTGCAAGGGAAACAGTGAGATTTCGTTGCTTCCGTTTTTCCGTGCGAGTTCTCGCGACCCTATGCACGCACCTATTCCCATGATATTTCAAGTCGAACGTGTTGCGCAACCCTAAATGTTTCGTTGTTCGCGGCTATAGATCAGCGACGGAGGCAATTCTTGTGCAATATTTACCTCGGTACCCGGTAATTTCTTTTAGTCTTGATTGGAATCGACTGACGAGGGCCTTATCGCATCCGTTCTATTGGAATTGTTCTTAAGAAATTAGGACGCGAATCTTGTTCAACGTTACTTCAATCGACGGATACTTTCTGATAAATCTCAGTCTTACGAGGTCTTTTGAATACATTTATAACACCGCTGTTTAATCCTCGTTCGTCTCTTGTGTCAGTTTCACCAGGAAGCGAATAGGACAAAATAGAAAAACGTATGCATGTAAAACGAAGGATTTTCAAAACCATGTCGATAAATCTTATTTGCGTGATCGAACGAACATTTATATTTTCAGGCAACAGTTGTTCTCGAGATAAAGCAAACTGTTCTATCGTACTTGATACCGTGAAACAGTCCATTCCAATCGATCCAATTCATCTTACACGATTTGTCGTTAAAATACACGTTATTGGCTACAGTTAAAGAGCCAACGAAACAACGAATACGATGATTAAAATCAAGCACGGTATCTCCGATACGTAGTCGTAGCGGTGCGCGAAGAAAATGGCAATTGAACGAGCTATATTAGTGGTAAATGTTATGTGGAAGGCCTTGATACGTAACCCCGATGCAAAGTCCCCGGAACTATAGACCGCGCCCACTCTTCTTGATACACCTACGTTTTTGGCTGGCTCGTTCGAAAAAAAAAGTAGCAATCTGAGCCTGGAAAGACGCGAACAACAAAAATCGTTCGTGACGTTGCTACTTTCGTCATAGGCGATAGAGCGGACACACCGTGTCCAATATGGTTAAGTGCGAGCCAAATTTATTAGAGCTATTTGTTAGAACGAGTAGATGCAAGTTGACGAATGGAATCAGAAGCGTTCGAAACGAAATACTTGTAATTTTCTCGCTGGTATTACAGCATCGTATATTACAGGATATTGCGTTCCATGTGAGCGTTTTACGTAGCTGGTCACCGCGAATGCTGAATGTTAGTCCTTGCAGTATTGTCCGTAAATCACTTTCTCCGCTATAGCGATTCGTACCGGGCACGCTCCAATACAAAGTCCTGAACCCTCAAATCGTAACCTTTGCTCGCGTAATGTACGATTTCCACGAGTACGCTGTATCATTGAAACACTTTAACGATCTCGTTGAATCGTTAATATCACGGAATCGTAAGTTCGCGAGATTTTAGATTTTTCTTAATTTCTTTTCTGCGAATCTTAGTTTTTGTCGAACAATGTTGCGAACAGAAATGTCCCAGAGTTATTTCAAATCTTTCGGAAGTTTCGAACAGTAAGAGACAAGTATCAACAAACTTAAAAACGCAGAAACAGAAAGCAAATCGCGTTTCGTATCGATTCGTATCTCATTTCAAAAATCCACTTTCAAAAATTCAAGTTCACTCGAATTCCACCGGACACTAGCGTAACTAATTAGCGGACAAAATTCGAAATTAGCTTTTAAAAAGATCAATCGCAAGATCAATGGTAACTTTTGTCGAAAACTCACTCACCTTGGTCCATCGAACGAATTTCGCCAAAGTGTATCCCTGAATGTCACGAAGGATCATTCGCCTCACTGCTATACCATATGTATACTTGCACAATGTGTCGATTTTCTGCGGTGAGCTCGCCTCCTGTCACTCGGACCGCTAGGATCCTAGTCGATGCAAGGAAATTAGACCAGTCGGTGTTCAGACAGCGGGACTTGGTACACGCTCGTTCCACGGATTTGCAGTTAGTTCGAGCTGGGTGCACGACCTCGCTGCATGAGTCTGATCTTTCAGTTCCTTTGGATTTTCTTATTTCAAGTTTGACGATTTTTCCAAGGAACAAGGTTCGTTTTTTTTTATAATCTTTTTATTAATTTTGTTCGATGTTTGGTAATGACAGTGGCGGACGGTGGCTCACGAACGACTTAGCCGAACGCTTATGGTAGAAAATTCTTATAGATATGTTACGTGCGTAGTACAAAACGTTTTGAAATTTGAGTAGCATTTTAAATGTGGCGGATTATTATATAATACAAAGATCGTTATAGGTAAAAAACTTTAAAATATAATACATAATAGCTGATGGTAGTTTTTCGATATAGTTGGACGATACCCGAGGATGTTTTCGTTCGATCGCGAAACATCTTCGTTGATCGATGAAAATTACCGCGGAGAACGATCGATACGTTAGATTGTAAACTTTCAATTTTCCGGGAAATATTTGCAATATTCGAGTTGTGTAACGTTTGAAGATCTAACGCCAAGTTTAATGGCATCCGAGACCCGTTGCACTTGAACCGTGTAAAAATCTGTCAGAGCGGAGAATTAAGACCGTGACTTTGTTGGAATTCAATAATCGATAACTTTCGGTCACGTAAAATCACCGGTTTATGCTCCGTTAGTTCGGAAAATTGTAACATTTTCGTTCTTCTCGTTTATTGCATCGAATATCCGATCGAATATCCGATATCCATCGAATATCAAGATGAATGAAACAAAAAGGTTTTTCTGATAATAAATAACTACCGAAACCAGTGTCGGTAGTAAACGTTCCTATTTAACGTTTGATGACATTTCATGCACAAATAACGCATAATTTTATAAACTGCCGATAAAACTTAATGTACTTGAGCCTTCTAACATTTACATTTTACAATTTTTAACATTTTGTTTGACAAACATCTACAATTTTCTGGAATGGAAAGCACCGTTACGTGCGAGAAATGTGAAACGTTTACGTTACGCTTATAAAATTTATCATATTGCGTATTACGCAACACTACGTCTAGCGAGTTTTGCATAACTATTAACTAGTATGTAACTTATGCTTGAATATCGACATCGGATATCCGATGAGTTCAAGATCAAGTTTGATGACTCAGTAGGAAAATTCTTCTCAAAGTAATAACACGCGTTACTTTATACAAGTGATGATGCAAACAAAAATTTCCAAATTTCGTCATTTTCGTCCAATTCTAGCCGAAAGAAATTTTTACGGAGATAATTGTTCGATCGATGAGATCTTTAATTTAAGACGACATAATGATAATGATAACGATCGATAAGAACGTTGAACGAGACGTTCGCGTGATAATATTCAGTAGGTGCGTGACACGTGTTCTTACTAACGCATGTCCGATCAACATCATTGTGTCGCGTGCATTGTGACCGTTGATTGTTACAAAATACGCGGAAAATTAGTTGGCGAGCTTACTCGTGCACGTCTTTTCGGTGCATGATACAAAGCTTAATTGATCAGTTCTTATTTGAATGTCTATCGATGTTTGGGATCGAAAATTTGTACGTTCGTGTCTTTCGCGCCATCAGAATTTCTCAGCTCCAAGCATGCGTGAAGGTACAGTAAAAACATTTTTACAACGCGACTAATAATCAGTTGCATGGAAATATGATTTATCGGTCATCTTTACATACCTATTAGAGGTACGTCCTTATTTCGTTCAAGTGGCAATATAAATAGTTCTACGGAGTTAAATCGTCTCCCATAAAAAATACTCGAGACAAAGACTCGTTAAAGCGACTCTAAAGAATTCGGTTTTCAATATTTGAGTCACTCTCTGTATCTTCTACGCTTTCCACTGAATTCTTCTTACGAATTGTTCTTAGAATCCACTGTTCTCGCTGATAAGTCACAATGATAAACAACATAAATTACGCAGTCTTCGTTTAAAGTCACTTCTGTTTTAGAATGCAGCTACTGATCCTCTTAGCAGGACTCGCCTGCGCCTCAACGACCGCAGAAGTCCTCGAAACTATAGCTCAATGGCCGTTGCTAGACTTTGCGCTTCCGTACGACCGAGAGTTTCTCAACCAGTATCGTCCAGAGAACGTAGTACCTACTGGAATAGAGATTGCGTGGGATAAGATCTTCATAAGCGTGCCAAGATTACGAGCAGGCGTCCCGGCAACCTTGAATTACATCCCGAGAAATCTTCCGCTAGAAAGTAGCCCGCAACTCCAAGCTTACCCATCTTGGGATTGGCACAGCGCTGGAAAGGGCGATCTCAACTGCTCCAAGCTGATCTCCGTGTACAGGACCAGACTGGACAGATGTAATCGACTGTGGACCATAGATAGCGGCGTAATAACGTCGATCGATGACTTCAGACCGGTTTGCCCTCCGAAAATAATGGTGTTCGACGTGAAGACCAATCAGCTGGTGCGACAGTTCACGTTCCCGCGGGAAGTGAGTGTTGAACGTATCTTTCGAACGGTCGATTGACTCTGATAGGAAAATTTACGAATACAGCGAATTTACGAGATCGTCAACGTTAGATGATTCCTTTCCTCTCTGAAATGTCAACTTTCCCTCTTCAGGTTTTAAGACCAAACACGTTGATGACGAACATAATTATCGATGATACCGTGGCAACTACTTGCGACGATGTGTTTCTTTATATATCCGACACTGCAGGACCTGGTAAGTAACAATTCCTAATTATTTATTTCGTTTTATTTTTATTTAAATGCCATAGTGTTAGTGTTACTCTTTTTCTCAAGGTCTTGTGGTATTCGATGGCGCCACGGACAGAAGCTGGCGTGTCGTGCACGCAACCATGTATCCACACCCAGAATTCTCGACTTACAGGGTAAGAAGACTATAGATATTCGTTTGAAACATTCTTTTCTTCTTCTCTCAAGTATGGCCAACGGCATATGGCCCACATGGATCGTTAAATGTACGAGTTAAGCGTATTGCGAACGAACGCATTACGCGCATTCAATTCGTAACCAACAAAAGATTAAAGGATTGTACGCGTGGCGAATAAATCGAGTTGTAAAATTCTTCCGCGACGAGTTCCTTCGGTTATGCGGCTTCTGTTCGCGATGAATAGTTATGCGGCTTCTGTTCGCGATGAATAGTTATGCAGCCACAGTCGGCTCGAACTTCGTAATGCTCGCCACGATTTTATTTTTTCGCGTCGAGTGTTTTACCATCTAAGAAATCGCAAGAAATTTCACGCTGAGATGACTGCTTCGCGCGTTCAGCAAATGTATAGCAAGCGATCAGCCAAATAACGATAAAACAAAAAAAAAGAAGAAAGAAAAGAAACGAAAAATAAAGACAATAATATGATAATCGTAAAAAAATTTGACGAGATCTCCGATTCAGTTTCGAGTAAAAATCACTTTGATTTACCTCTTCAAGATCGGTTCTTCTTCGTAGTATAGAAGAAATTTTTGATAACGAAAACAAGTTTTTCCTCATACTTTAGTAAACACACGTTGTATATCTCGAACCACAGTTTCCTTACGTATCGTACAGATACTATTTAAATCGTAAACGGAGAAACGTATTTTATACAGATTGGCAGCGATACGTTCGAGTTGCTGGACGGTGTCGTTGGTCTCGCATTTTCTGCCAGACTCGGAACGGTTTATTATCAACCTCTAGCGACCGATCGTTTGTTCAGCGTGTCAACCACTGCGCTTCAGGCAGGTCCACCAGCATTCGGAGAGCAACTACCGGTGACCTTGGTGGGTAAAAAATCTAGTCAAGGTCTTGCTCTGGCCGTTGATCCCCGAGACGATACGATTCTTTTCTCACCACTTACTGAAACGGCCATCGCCGCCTGGCAACCGCAAACTAACCAACAGAGGTACATATTATTATCATTCTACGACGATAACCTTGTGTTATATTTAAAAGAAGAATAATTAACAATCGTAGACGAAGAACGACGATACATATTTGTTCTTTGTAATCTCGTTCGTTTTACAAACGATTATTAAACTAAACAATTCTGCGATATTTAAAGAAATATAATAAGATATTATAAACAATGATAAGATATTTAAGAAATTATTCTCTTTTGTAGGCTATTCTTAGGCGATTCGATTCAGCTCGAAAAACGCACGTATTTAGAGTTTCGTGCGAATTTTTAAACGGTTCAAGCCTGTACCACGTATTTTTATCTTTCGAGTAGATTTCAAACGTCACGGAATTTTTTACAAGACTTTACCCTTTGCTGAGATCTGTTTCTTTCATTTGTATCGATCGAATTTTCCTTAGGATCCTAGCTTACAGTCCGGAGAAGCTGCAGTTCGTCGCTGAAATTCGATGGGCGGAGCGCGACAGTGGCAACTTCTGGGTCATGACCAGCAGGTTCCAGAAGTTCTTCAGGCGAGAGGTGAATGCACGCGACATTAACATTCGAATAATGAGGCTGATGCCTATACAACGTCCGCTGAAACATCCGATCCTCGACTCTTTTACTCGGCCCTACTTACTTTCCGACTTTCCGTCGCATTTCTACAACAACACGATAGGATTCTAAAAGGAAATAACAAGCGTCGAAGAATCGATTGCATCCTCGACGTACGTACCTACGTACGTACGTACTTACGTGCGTCCAATAGGACACATTTTCTTAAACTTCCCTAAGATTAGACCTAGAATAATCTAGATGTGTATGGGATTATCTTCGAACAAGAAAAATCGAACAAGCTTCGTAAATTTCTTTTACCAAGGTATCTCGTTAGAAAAGAGGGGAAAACGTTTATCGTTGACATCCTAGCAACTGTAGAGTAGAACGGCAATTTTGTAAAACACGTATTATAAACATAGACAAATTGTTAAACAATTTCAACGTACATGTTCATCGAAGAGTACGAGGAACGGTATCAGTCGTTTGTAAAACCGAGTATTATGTTATATATAGAAACAGAGATGTATTTGTATCGATATTTATTCATTAAAAAACAGCGCTGTTTAATATCACGATTATTCGAACGAATTTTATATACGATGAATCACATCATGTTCTAATACAGCGGATCGAATTCCAGGAAAAGTACTTTAATCAAGGCGTAGATTGCTTCCTTAACTCCTTTTATATCCTGCATATCCAAATGTTACTTTCTCAAAATGCCTGCGAAATACCAAGGCTGTAAATTATTAAAAAGACCGTGAATATCGAATTCTGTATAAATTATTGCAAATCGATGAATCATTTCCGATTTTATAAGCTCAGTGCGAACGTATGTTTAAGCTATAACGAAGAAGAAAGAGAAGAGTTTAGAGAAAGGCAATGTTCGAAGAGAAATGTTCCGACTGAATGGGATCTGTGGCAATGGACAAACAATCGATAGAATCACAAACTCGCAATGATTATATTTATCCATTAAATAAAATTCTGCATGCGTAAGCGTAATTACACGATTGATATTGCTGCAATCGTCGTTCATATCGTTCGTGTCTTCCAGAAAAAGTGAAAATCGCAGCCGTTTATGTACGCAACGTCGCAGATAAAAATTCTATTAAACAACTACAGAGACAGAACTGCACATACTTATTACGTAATCCATGAATTATCTATGTATAATCCAAGAGATTTGTTTGTCGCAACGTCCTTCACATATCGATTTTAAAAGAGAACAGAAAAAAGTCGAAATCCATTAGCGAGTTGTTCACAGTTCATTCACATTTAGAAAATGTAATAGGTTGGTTATCTCGTAACTGAACAAGAGAACAAGGAAAATATTACTACAAATATGCTAATAACATGTTCGTATTACGTACCTGTTGTTAAGTTCACTCTGTTGATATCAAGATACGTGACGACACGTGAAGCATCGGAAAAATATAGAAGACACCGAGAAACGAAACTCTTCAATTCCATTTCCTACGAAATTTGTTAATTCCATCGCAAGAAGATATATAATTATCGTTTAATTGTTCAAAAATAAAAAATCAATCAAATTTCGATCGAGGATCGATCGATTCATTTTCTACTCGTTCGTTTGTATCAGGCTCAGTTTTAAAAGAATGTACCAATCGCGCAAGAATTTCGCTCTAAAAATATGGGAATACGCAATTTCTATTTCGTAACTAATTTACAGTGTCGGTACTCGGCTGGTCGATAAAAACGTAATACGTGTCGAGAAATTCGCGTCTCAAGTCATTTCGCTACGGAAAGATACGTTCGACCAACGATCCCGACTTTTCTCTAAGATGACTATCTAAGAAAAAGACGAAACCTTGGATTAATTTCCTCGGAATATCTTGTCGCTGTTCCGATTTATGATATTCGTTAACTGCCTCTCCAAATATACTGGGATTTTCCCACGCGTTAACCTCTTTTGACGCTATCTAATATTCTGCTACATAAGACTAAGGCGAATGTACAAGTGAATTTTTCCGAGACTGTGGTCCAGATATGTGACCGTAACCAAAGAGATCACGACATTCGAAAGAACTCAACTCACTCGATCTTAGTGAAGAGACTTTATTCGCAACAGAATCGTTGCTCCACGAGCATCTGTCTGTTCAGTCGGTGATCGAGCGCGGTGACGCTACGTGCTACGTTCCGCTCTGTCTCGTTTTCTTATCAACGAACCGATTGCATTTAAGGTAGATTCGTTATTTCTTCTACAAAGCTAGACAACGTTCTTGACGGTTTTATAGAATATAAAATTATAGAATATAATAGAAAATTGTTGAAATTTTTTAGCGAAAATTAATGAAACTAAGTGTTCGTTTGCGTAGTCGTTGATCTGAGAAGAATTTCAATTTGTGCATTGGCTTACGCTGATACTCGTATGATTAAGTGCCGGTGTAAACATCGTCGACAGTTATAATGTTATTTTGCATTCTAGCACTTGGAAGATACCAGAACACTATATCGTCACTGTCAAAGTGTGTCAACAAGTGGAAACAAATTGTGGAAACAAATTTGAAAAGAGCGTTGAGAATCGAATCTCGACGGTTTCGGTCGCACGAATCCAAGTCGATGCCATTGCACTGTTAACAGCTTTTGTTAATGTTTTGCCCGTAACTGGTGAAAGTTGCGCGGGAGAAAGAGTCAGGTGACACCGAAAATAGATTAATTCCATGAAAGAACGAGCAAGAGGGACAAAGTCTTCTCGAACAATTCGACTGCACAACGAAATTTTGGACCGATCTACAGATCGCGTTAAGAATCGATAACGAGCTACTGTGCGCGGCGTTTCGCTACGTTTTTACAATCTTGTGGTGAGTTTTAACACGTACTCTGTTGTCGTAGGCTTCTTAACTTTTTTCGTTTTTTCTTTTTCTCTGCTCTATCGAGAAATAGCGACGGTATGACTCGATTTTGAGTTGCTTAGATCGTACAAAATAGTTTAGACAGATTTTTGTATTCGCAATCCTAATCTCTTTCATCGCTGCACGTGGCTTTCAATGATACTTCCCAAGATGCGATAAACATCGCGTATTTATGTAATGCGATAAACGTTATCAGAGTTTCAATCTCACATTTTTTACAGCCTCCTTTTTAAATACATTCGTACGACTAAATATTTTCACCTCTGTTGCTATAAAACGGCTCTCTCGCCACGATGTTTCAGCATTCACATTTTTTTGTGACGAAATACACCTGTTTATTCAGGTGTTTTAAGAAAGATACACATAGCTTGATATTGTAATTACCGTCGATTGGAAATTAAGATTCACGATGATTGAGAGGTATAAAGTCTTTCTTGGAAGTGGCAAACCACGGTGATGCTTCTAATCATATGCAATTATGGAGAATCTGTCATAAAGTAAAACCGAAGAATTGATTTTCTCGATGATATAGCGTAGAATTACTTGCCAATAAATCACTGTCGACGTTTGATCGGTAATGATTTCGTTATTTTTTTTTTTTTTTTCAGGAGATGAGGCAGCTTTGCACGTCGATCCTGCTGCTTTTGACGATCGCCGATTTGCGGGCTTTTGAGAAATTGAAGATCATCTACTCGTGGAAATCGTTAGATTTTGTATTTCCAAGCGAGCATGCTAGATTGGCGGCTATTAAAAGTGGAGCTTTTATACCTGGTGGGCCATTACCCATCGACGTCGATGTTTACAACGGAGGTAATTAAAAAAAAAAACGTATTTTCTAGTTCGAAATATTTTTCCAATTGAAAAAAATCAATCTCATCTACAAAGAATTTTGACCACGATCTTACGAATGACATATTTTGTTATCGTTTCAAGGGCACAAATCGACGGTGTTCATCGCCATTCCAAGGTTTCAGGATGGCGTACCTGTAACTTTGGGTTATGTCACCGATGAGACATCACTCGATGGAAATACTCTAATCGCGCCATATCCGAATTGGAGTTACAACGACGCAGGAAACTGTAATTCGATAACCAGCGTTTACAGAATGCAGGTACGGTCAAGATTTCCAATCATACGAAACACTCTTCTCGACATTTTTAGACATTAGCAACTTGAAGGACTACTATTCTAAATATTTCCTATTGTTACTTACATATTTGGACATTCTTCGACGGAGTATGAATAATACTCAAGAAAATTTCTACGTTTACTCATGCATCGCGCTTCGAATGTAAACAATGACTGATAAACTTATCAACGACCTGTTTTTTCGCTTAGTTCGCAAGTTAATACACTACAACTAAAATATGTTGTTCAATTTTCCTAATACAATTGTTGAGCCGAATCTATCATTTCCACTGACGCATTCTGATAAACAACTCATTAAATCGTTAAATTCGACCTCGAATAAAAGGAAATTTCGCACCGAGGAAGATAATCCTATAAATTCCTCATGTTGCGAAATTTACTTGAGTCGCTAAAACGCTCAATCGTTTCAATACTCATTCAGATAGATCAATGCGACCGACTGTGGGTTCTCGACACCGGAAAGCTAAGGAACAAACGAGTATGTCCGCCGAAGTTGCACGTGTTTTCTCTGCTTGACAATAAACTGATCACGCTGTACAAATTTCCCGAAGACCAGTTCAAACACGAAGATTCTCTGTTCGTCACGGTGGCCGTTGACGTCCGAGACACAACGAACAACTGCAAGGACACGTTTGCCTATATCGCCGACGTGACAGGATTCGCGTTAATCGTCTACGATTTTCGTAATTCAAGATCATGGAAGATCAACAACAACCTGTTTTATCCTTATCCGCCGTATGGCACATTCGACATCAAAGGTGACAAGTTCGACCTGATGGACGGGATCCTTGGCCTCGCATTGGGGCCGATTCGCAACGGCGATAGGATTCTTTATTTCCATTCGTTGGCCAGCAAAGTCGAATCTTGGGTACCGACCTCTGTAATCAGGTGAGTCGCGTATGATTGTTAGTTTGTGATTGTTAGTTTACGATTGTTCCGGCATTGCTCGCTGTCTGGTCGCGGTTTAAACGAGCTTACGCGTGCAGGGAGAAATATATTTGGTCGATCGGGTTGCTGGAGCGGGATTCGAGCTTGGACCTTGCGGTTGCCGAGCGAGTGTTTTCCCAATTAAGCCAGCTAGGCCGTCGATGAATATTTTCTCCCAAACTCGCAAGTCTCGAACGCGCGGACACGACAGTTACAAAGTTGCGACAAAAAGTTACGTAGTTACAAAGAGATCCTTTTAAAAGCGACGGTTCGTTCGAATCCAGGAATTACACACTTTTCCATGAGAACTCCGAAGCCGCTGCAAGGTCGTTCGTGCCGTTTGAACATGAGAGGTCTTCGCAGTCTGTAGCCGAGGCCATGAATCGTGACGGAGTTCTCTTCTATGGACTGTTGTCTGATCTAGCGATTGGATGCTGGAACAGCAAGCATTATCCTCAGTACGGAGGAAAGAATAACGAGATAATCGTCAGAAACCCGGAGACGTTGCAGTTTCCCTCTGGCTTGAAGGTATAGACAAAGGATCCGGCGTGTTTCAATTCGCCTTCGTAGCTTTCCTCGTTAGATCGTTTCGCATTGTTCCAAGTGTTTATGTAGAATTCATGTAATTATTCCGTCGATACTCTACAGAAGCATCGAGTAACTCTCGCCAAGAAACGCGTTGTGTTAACGGAACGTTGGTTCTTAACTTGTTGAGGGAATTTCCTAGCAAGATCCTTTCGCAAAATCGATTACCAGGTCTGGATCTTCCTGATGACGTAATCTGACGTTGATCGATGTTCTCTTTCAGATCATAACATCGAAGAAGGGTAAACAAGAACTATGGATCCTGTCGGTGTCTTTCCAGAGATACATGAGCGGTACTTTGCACTCGAACGAAACCAACTTCAGGATCCAAGCTGGTTTCGTGGACGAATTAGTTCGTGGCACCAAATGCGACGTCACCTCCCTAAGCGGACACTTTCATTCGCAATGAGAGTCGTGGCACCGCGAGCAGTTCCCCAAATATTATCATCGGAGCTTCTGGCCATCATGGCGGTTCTCCATCTTCGACAATAGACCATCTTTTATGAACGATCGTTTCGAATCGTACTATTACCAAAACCACTTCGAAAATTACTATGGTCGTCGTTATCCTTCGTGGCATTCTTTCGCTGTCAGATCCATGGACGCGTATCCCTCGTGGATCAGAAACGAAAGATTTTAACGTGAGTCGCATGATTTCGAAATATTCGGACCAGGATAAATGACGAATGAAATTGTAAAGAAGGATTCGTGGTATCAGTCAGCGGAGAAAAGTCACGATTTTGGAAGAAAGCTTGAGTTTAAATATGAACTTTTGTTGCTGTTCGTGGTGCTGTAAAGGTTTCTGGAGTTTCGCGAGCCTATTTTAAGATAGACGATATGAAATTGAAAAAATGACAACTCCGTGAGTTGGATTCATAATAGAAATTAGTTTAATCGCGTTAATTATTAATATAGATTTATTAGGATATGGTATTTATTAATAACGACTTATTTGATCGCGAAATTGCGAAACAGACTCTATTTCCAATTTGTACAGGTTTTAGTATTGTAATAAAAAATGTGAACGTTATACATCGAATGTATTTACTTTTCTGCCCCAAATTGGAATTTTTATATAAGGTAAACGTAAGAAGAGCTTGCTATATATACTATATACATTAATTGAAGAATGTTGTACAATAGCAACGAATACGTACACGATGGAGAACGTTCTATTTGGAACGAAAATAACAAAAAGTGAAATTAGAAAAGAGTATTAAAAACATAAGTCTATGATTTATTGAACTTTATTGCGTAGCATAAAGAAACTGTAACCTAAACGTTTCTTTATATTGATTATGAAATACTTACATAACGTAGGAAATTTTAAGGACGTATTTTCCAGTAAACAATTTGATACTAACTAGATATTTTATGTAATTAGATTTCCAATCGTCTGTCATGTTCCTGTACCACAATATACTAACCCTGACATTGCGCAGAATTGATTGTGTTAAAAGCATTACATTTTTTTATCTACATTTAGCTAGTCTTTCTACAGGAAATTATTATTGGAAAAACATTTACGCGTAGTCGCATAATTATTTTTATCTAAAGTATTTTTTTCCATGTGTTTAAGCCGAAGGCCACTACGATTTCTAACTTTTAATCTTTCCTTCTCCGTTTACGATTGTGCTCCAAAGCGTAATCGAGACGTTTGATTTTAGATCGTCGCGAGGGATCTGCTATAATTTGAAACTTCGTGTTAGAATTGCAACAATTGTGTCAACATTTGTGATAAATACGTAGGAAGAGCCGAGCCAACGGTCCCGAACCTGTTGTTCTGTTTCATCAGGAATCGCCCACGAACAATTATCTACAATTATCGATTATTCATTTATTATTACCTGCCACTAAATATTTTTAAATATATCCAAGTTGAAGGAAATGTAAATCTTAAATAGAGAACAATGCTTATTATCTTATCTGTCTGAAATATAGAAGGCCGTTACCACTTGTATTTATTGTCCGAACATCGGTCATAATTTCGCAGTTCCTTGTTAGAATCCTTTCACGCATATTGAATTTCCACTGCAACGATTTCGTTGCTGTCTTTACGTGCATATACTATTTGTGATTTTCATCTTATCTGACGAGACAAATTATCCTTCGGAACCATGTTGACGTCATGGTTGTTGGTTGTATTCCTTGGTATTATCTGTCAAGGGTCTACTTTCTGGATAAGACCTTATCCATTTACGACGAATTTGGAGAATGCGATGCGTGTGGTTTACCAATGGAGATATATCGACTTTGATTTCGGCAGTGAAGCAAGGAGACAAGCTGCCATTAGTTCTGGAGAGTACAACTATACGGCGGGCAATCCCATAGACGTGGATCGATGGCGCAGTAAAGTATCAGCTACTATATCATTTTTCTTCGCTGACAACGTTTAATTAAATATTTTTCGTACTCTTCGTTAAAGATCTAACATTTGTGACGGTGATAAGGGCCGAAGGCGTGCCTTCGTCTTTGAACGTCATATCCGATAAACGTGGACCTGGTGGCCCTCTCCTGGCACCCTACCCCAATTGGAATTGGGCAAGCACTCAAAATTGTTCCAACATTATAAGCGTTTACAGAGTTTCGGTAACTAAACATTTCTCTATAATTACAATACAACTTTACTTATCTGAACACATCGGACTAGAAACCGTACAATAATTGCTTGAGCTACTACGTACTAGCTGTCCGCTAGTAGCCACTCTTCGTCCATATAATAGGAATTTGTATTTAGATAAACGGACAGGAACTCGTTCGATGGAAGATAAATTCGGTATCATATATTTCATTCGTTCGTATCATTATATTTCTATCAGATCGACAGATGCGACAGACTGTGGGTCTTAGACACGGGTGTTATCGATGATAATCACGTGTGCCCTGCCAAGCTCGTTGTTTTCGATCTAACAACCTCTCAACTGCTGCAACGAATTGAAATACCGAGGGACATTGCAATGAACTCGACGTTGGATCAAGGATTGCTAGTAACTCCAGCGGTTCAAACTTTTGACAGCGATTGCAACAGAACCTACGTGAGCCTTATTTCATGTCTTATCTGTCAGGGTTAAGAGATATCTTCATCGAACATCTGTAACTCTGCTGGAATTCGTGAAATATACGTATCGATGCTGCAGGTATACATAGCGGATGCAGATGGTTACGGTTTAATCGTTTACGACGGCAATTCATTTCGGCGACTGACTTCGAGCGCTTTCGACTTCGATCCCAGATACGTAAATTACACCATCGAGGGGCAAACCTTTCAATTACAAGACGGTATCGTGGGGATGGCTGTATCCCCCTTGACGAATAATCTTTATTTCAGTCCTATGACTTCTCATAATTTGGACTATGTTAGCACGTATCAGCTGAATCAGTTGCAGGGCGATCAAGTGCAGTATCAAGTGTAAATATATATTATATATATATGTATATATCGATAAATAGCATTCGTTGACGTGTTATGCTGTGGTTACACGTGGATGCGTGTCCTGGCTAAGATGTAAGGATGAAGTGCGTGATCGAGCTAAAAGAGTAATGTACTCCATCTTTACGTCTTTACGGCTCTGGCGAATTATCGTTCTGACGAATGAAACGTTTCAAGATTAAAATACATTCGCTCGTAAGGATCTACATTCATATTCGATCGCTTTGGCGTTATTCGTTGAGACGAGATTTCGTCAGAGTTTTAACTGCTGGATAAAATGAACGGGAAGAGAAATGAGAATTATCGAAGCAATTTATCAACTTGGAAGTTGAAAATTTCATAAACGATTATGTTTCGTCCATGATGTTCAGGGCCCAAGATATTCTATGGACTCAATCGAGCGCCAAAGCGGTATCGAGAAGCGGAGCTGTTTTCTTTGGACTCGTGAGTGACACGTCGATTGGCTGCTGGAACGAATTTCGTTCGCTTAGCAGACAGAATATCGTGAGTAGTCACGTATAGACATTTTTTATGTTTTCATTTCCATTATATTCCTCGCTATGTTTTTCAAGAAATACAACTGAAGAAATTAACGCAATTTTACAATTGTAGAGGCTAGTCGCTAGGAATAGACAGACTCTCCAATTCACCAGCGGTCTCAAAGTTAAGGATTGCCACGGAAAAGAAAATCTGTGGGCGATGACTAACAAATATCAGAGAATAGCAACGGGGACCTTAAATTACGATGACGTGAACTTCCAAATTTTGGTAGGAGATGTGGAAAGATTGATAAGGGGTACTCGCTGCCAATCATTCAATCTTCTATGATCTATTAAATCTAATAAAATCCTGTTCTCGATATGAAATAAATATTAGCCGAAGCTCGCTTATATCGTAGGTCGTGGATAAAATAACGAAATATATAATATACTTGGTGTGATAAAATATTGCTATGGTATCTTTCGACTTCATTGTCCTAGTTTTGGTGTGGCTTTTAAGCGTTTACTAAAGGAAAGACAAAAAAAGAAGAAAAAAGGAAAAGAAAGAGAAAAGAAAAAGAAAAGCTATATTACCTAGAGATAATTGAACCTTAAAGCCTAATTATGCGATCACTCGAGCAGAATGACATGTTCATCGAACACTTGTTTCTGGATACTTCCATTTTGATCGTCATCGCTTCGCTTTTCTTTTAATTAAATCGATCAATTTAAAACACGCAATAAAACGAAAACTCTCCTTTCTGCTCGAAAAACCTGTTGGATGTTGAGTAATTGTGCCCGAAATGACCGTAGGGGTTCCTAAGAAATCAATCAATCGTTCCTAAGATATCAGGTGTAAGTGACGTAACTTTGTGACGTTTCTTAGATCGAGTTTAGTCTTATGTAAATTAATACAGTACGTTATTAATGGGGGATAAACAAAAATTAGAGATTATGGAACACGATAAGTACTATAAATGGCGATGACTCGCATGGGCTTTAGAAGGCTATATAAGAAACAGGTTCTCTTAATGACTCCATCAGTATGTTCTTTTGTACTTTACTTGATTCCTCGGCCAACAGAGTTTGTCAATTTGTTACGATAGTTGGTAAGTTGAATCGCCCAAAGGTCACAGCAGATCGAATCCATAAATCGAAAAATAGAAAAAGGCGATGATATTACAGACGTTACTTTATAAGATACGCTTTTGCAATCTACGATTATTTATGTTATGTTCTTGTGATAAATAAATTTACAGAAACGAGTTATCGAAAAAACGAACGCCAGTAACGTAAGGTTGATCGTCCGACTGAGTTTCAGATTCGTTCTGTTATTCGATAATTAATTAAATTCGTAACGATTCAGAACGATCGAACACGAACGAAGTAACTTGAAATTTCTATTGGCGATGGTTCGATAAAATTTGAAAGTGTACATCATATTTCAGGAGCTTGTCCATTCATATTTCAACTTTCCTTCACAGTTCAACTTTCAATTCACTTCGTACTTCAATTACAATTTAAAAAACAAATGGAAATAATAGCGAACAAAGGATATTACCTATGAAAAATGAAACCCGTTTTAGATTAAATTTCATCAAAAATATTTCGACATTCCCCTCGATAATTACGATTATAAAAGGACAAAGTATGATGTAATGCGAACGTTACGTTAATTATTCGATGAAGCAATGTCCTGCGTTTAACGCAATTATTATCAATTGAACATTTTATTGGATGCATTATTATGTTTATATAAAAAGTGAACGACGAATGCGAAAAGCGGTGGTTATAGAAGTAGAAAAACATTGCTTTCTGCTTTCTCGTTTCGGCTGAGCCGTACGATCCAATTTCAGTCTGTCCATCGGTCCTCGAGTGTCAGTACGCGCGATTAAATAATCTCGGGCGGTTCTGTGCATCGTTCTGTATACCAATTACGTCTGAGTAACTCGAACAATCTTAACAAGGGGTACCTGGAAAGAAGAAAAATCTACATCTCAATGTATATTTTCTACCATACCGTTCTCAAGTATCTCGCGAATTTAAACGAATGAAAAAAAGCTTGGAAACGTTCTTCCTCGTAAATCCGTAGTACCATGCTCTTGTAATTTATTACGATACGATGTTCTGTGTTCGATCGAAGTAAACAAAATTAAGAAATCTCTAGAGGAAGTGAGGATCTTTCTACGCGTTCCTAGCATTGTAAAATTATACAGAGAAGAGGACGAAAATTAGTCATCTGTAAAAACAACGTAGTTTCCTACAAGGATATAGATGTATTTGTTAATTTTGATGTATTTGCCTGGACGTTATAGTTCATCAGGAAATGTATCCACTGTAACAATAGGTATAACCGCGTTCCTATTCGCTCAGAGAGAGAATTCCTGGATATAGGCAGGAAATAGTTGGCGAAACCGAAAGTACATTTATCCGGTGGTGAAAAGCGGTGTTTACTCTTAATTCGTCGGCATTTGTCTCGCGCCACTTGTCGAACGAGTCATTGGAACGAGATAGGTAGCGTTTCGGATAATGTGGATCGTTCGTTTCTGTGGCTTTTCAGTCGGCTCGACCATGAGCTTGACTTTTAGACGATCGAGACGAATCGCTAGAGATTCGCGTTTCAATAGCATTAAGTTGCAGGAAAGAGCGTTTCCACTTACTTCCTTCATTCTTTAAACGATTCGTTCGACACATCTCTCGGTAATATTTTAACGAATACCAGTGAAATTTCCAATAAGCCGAAGGCAGGATGTATGTGGTAAAAAGGGAAAGCGTATTGATATCTAATTGCGTCTAATTTACATGCGCGAGCATGCATCTTTCTCTCGATGCGCTCGTGTTCCGTGCTGATACTTCGTCTTCCGGCTTGATGAGACGTTTGCTAAGCAAGCGCGTCAAACGTCGATTCGTTAACGCGGAAATATTATAATTCGTTATAGTACGCGTTATAATTTGTAACGAATACGTTCGATGTAAGTGCGTTCGTAACATCGATGCCTATTCATTGTAATACAATACGTTACATAATGCGTACACATAACAAAGCTGTTACGAATTTCACATTAACAAGTTTGAACACGCGTATATTCTTGTTTTAAGTATGCAAGTAGCCGTGATTCTTGCGACAGCGTTTGAGATTAAAGTAAACGGTTTTTAGCGTGGGCTGTGGGGAAACTTGTACTTTTCTTTTTGTGTTTAAATAATTCGCTTTTTTCGGGTTCTATTGTGAAATCGCCGAGTAAACAGCGAATACTTCTCTCGCAGCTGCCGAGAAAGAACCTTAAAAGTTTAATGTACTTCTACAAACAGAAAGTACAAGATAAAATCCCGACATTTGTCAAAGATATTTTTCAGCGAATACTCGCCGACTTGGCAAAACGTTTTGCAAATCGATAAATTACATCGAAGCATTGCCGTATCGGAAAATTATGGAAACGTTACATAGATATTATTATTCGAACACCTGAAATTAATACAGAAACTGACTCAGTTTCAAAAATTCTATCAACATATACAAATAGCGTTACACAGCAAAACGAGAAAAACGCGTAGTCGAGCGGCCGCAGCTATTACGAAATACTAGTATGTAACGCCTTAAATGGCAGCCTATTATAACGCGGTCCGCGTTTTTCCACGACGCTTTCTCGATGACCCAATTACGCCACTTAATTGAGACGTACAGGTGATCTCTCTCGTCTCTCTTTTTTTTGCAGACATGTCATGACGAGAAAAAGGAGAAGCATCGAAACGGAAGTTAAGACGCGTGGTTGGCCGAAGAATTCATGGACGTCGAGCAACCTTATCAAGCAATACAACAGCTATGCCTACGTCTCTCCGAGTCATTCTTTCGGTTACAGCTGGGACACCCCTAATTCCAAGTACTATCATGGCTGTTTCGGTCAAAAGTTACCTAAAGTGCGTGACACATCTGGCACAGGCAAGTTTCAACGTCGCTTCGCGACTACGGCACGAAGCGTCTGTCGTATGAACTTTCTTAATTGCGAAACATCGTATGAGAGTATATTTAGAAGGACGAAGAAACAGTGATACGTATTACCGATGATTGTAAAAATAGCAGCAAGCGGCGCGGTGTAACAAACGTAGCGGTAATAACAACGACGAAGAACGTAGTAGTACGAGGTTGACAATATTTCGAACAGAAAAATATAGCGACACGTTAGACTGCAGATAACAAAGGCATAAAAATGTAGATGACACGCGAGAATACGTGACAAACGATCGATTCGTCTGAAATCGAAACGTCCATGTGGAATAATATTACAACGACAATTTGCGATTCATTTTCATTAAAGAGATAGTGAACATATAAGTGGAATAAAACCGCGTGCCATAACGTCGTAAAATTAAACAAAGTTTCACCGCGTAAAAACAATGCTGGCGTTCGGCCGGTGTGTCCTCGTAAAAATAGCATTACCTCGTAAAACAAATCACTTTCCGGGAAAACCTATATACACGTGCGATTGTTCGGCCGTTTTTCGCTGCTTTGACGTGGCAACGACTATCGTAATTTGCTATTGTGCAACGCGATTTTCCTGGCTTTCGAGAATCGAACGCGACGCGACGTGCTACGAGACAATGTCGAACATGCTCGAATAATTCGCTCGTTAGGTACTGCGAGCGTGATGGCGAGCCATTAAAATTTGCATTAGAATTTTTAACTTATCGATCAATGCACACACAGAAGCAGCAAGAACCCAAGAAGAATCTATCGCATCGATATAAACGCAGTCTTTCGAACGCGTACTTTTTCCAAGCGATCGTTAAACAAGTGTGAAATGCTTTTGCCTTGAATGGCTGACAATCTCCGCGGAATTTCAATCATCCGCGCGTTCGATTTATCTCTGTCTCCCCTGTCCCTCTTTCTCCTGCTCCCTCTTCTTCTTTATCTTCGTCCTCTTCTCTTCCACCTTGTTCATGGTTCGTATCTACTTTGATCGAAGAAACTAAAGAGTTCTCACGAGATTAATGCTGGCGTAACGATGCTCGGATGCATTCGGCCGAACGGATCCCCCTGTTTCGTAACTCTCAACGATTGCTTCAAAACTCGTTCGGAATATCGAGCATCGCCGCAAGTAGCAAATCCGTTGCTGCGCTAGATTGCGAGAAACGTTATGGCAGAGCCCAGAATCCATGTTCCTGAAAGTACAGGTAGAGTTACTTAATCGATAAACACTTGGCCAACATGATTTACGATGCGACGAAACACTAACAATCTCGTTCGTTTAATTAAATCATTCGTTCAGTTAACGTACTCGTTAATCGTAGCTGCTGTCTATCGTTTCTTATTTTACATTGCGATTATTTAAACTGGAATCGCTTTGAATTGAAATTTTCCAACGATAGGGACACATGATCGGATTGCAGCTATCTCGAGCTAGCTATAAAAGATACCGCCACGGGAGAAGCTATTCGACGAAATTGTCTTTTAATTATTCGAATCGTCGGCTTATTTGCAATCACAGTCGGTAATAGCTTCCACTATAGTCGAACATGAGCACAATTAAGTGCACGCTCAAGTACACTAAAATGTCACCTACCGCCGCAATTATTGTCTTCCATCAGTTTCGCCATACAACCCATTCATTTCGATCGTTAATTATCAGTGTTTCTCAAACGAAATTTCCATCTTTCCCTCGTTAACTGTTACGAATAACATTCCTATATCGTACGCGTTATATTTATCAGAGACAAATTTCCTACGTGTGAAACCAGTTACAACGATAAAGATAGACTCGATCATCTCCAAGCGTTAGGGGATGATGCAATTAAAACGGGTTAACGAGTCGCGCATGGCGCGTTGACCCTGTTGCCGATCGTTAAAACATTTTCGCGTGATGCGACATGATCGTGGGTGTGGGCGGCTCTCTTTTTCTTCGTTTCACGAGCACGGAACGAGCTCTCATGAACTCGCCGCCAATGACCTATACCGCGGTGCCTCCGACGAGAGGGAAAATCTTCTTCGAGAGAAGGGATTCGCCATTCTCTCCTTTCGTAGTACACCTAGACACACTTATGACCCGGATAGTGAATATGGCAGTCGGGTAACATCCACGCTCTCATCCCGAGCGAACATCATCATTTGACCGTCATCTGTCGCGCGTTGTTCTCCATCCTTCTTGCAAAAGGCCAGCTACAGTTTCCTCCTTACAGTTTCTACGATCAACTCGAGTATCGGTCGACGATACATCGATCGTTCCGATTAATTACCGTGGCCAAGGAAGACTAAGAGTCAGTGGGTCACCTTGAAGAACGCTCTTCGTACTTCCGAGGAATCTTCCAGGTACTTTGATCCGAAGGATAGAACCCACACTGTGAGTTCACAGTTATTTCGCAAGCCTTCCTTTGTGTTACTCGATATCATCGGTTTATAGCGGCGAAGCGTGAAATATCGTTGGAATTTATTGGCTATGTCCCGCGCTTCACTTTCACAGTGATGAGATACGTGTCGTTGGATGCTAGGTGAAACCTGTCGCCTTGCAAAAGGGTGAATAGTCAAGTAAGAACAGTGATTCTCTGGATAATTAGTCTGAATAATTCTGTTAAGAGCAGGTGTACATCTCGTAAGGGCCGATACAAGACGACATTACGTGACGGACATAACATTTTTGCATGTGAAGTGTGGCATGACACCTCGAAGTTAATTTTTTTCTTTTTTTTTTATCGAATTCTATATACTCCTTTCTCGCTCGAAATTTGTTAGCGTTAAAAACATTCAACGAGGAGACTACGCACCGCGACATTGTCATTTTACGTGGAGTGAAAAACTGGATGTGATTCACTTGTTCCTTTGTGCCAAAGAAATTGACATTAGAGACAAAAATCGTTTTGTCTTGTTTGGCATTTTCAGTAGGTCGTTTGTTCATTATTTTCTCGAGAGAAAGTCTAGTCAGGCGGCTCTCGTCACCTTGAAAGTTGTTAAACTGCAAAATCATCTTGAATCTACGAGCGCGTTCGCTTTCCTTTTAAATCCGCTGTCTTCCTGGCTCACGCGAACCGTGCTCGTGTTAATTACATGTTATATACTACGGCCTCTCACAACCGGTGATGCAACCTCGACATGCGTATTTTGGTGTACTTAATACCAGGCTCGATTTTCATTCACAAATTTCAATTACGAATAATTACGATGTTCAATGGGATTCTTTTCAATTTCTTCCACCAATTTTTCACGTTTCTTAAATATTCTACAAGCTGTAGTAAATTATGTACAGCGATTATTGTATTCTAATTAACGCAGCTTGAGAAAAGATGCTTATCTCGTTGCCAAATAATAATTACGGTGGCGTAAATGTCTTATTCACACGTTTTATATTCGTTATTATGCTAGTGAAGACACGCATTGTGTATTTAAATGAAACGTTTAAATGCGATGGTAAAGCACGAGTAACAAAGTACATGGAATGAAATAGCAAAGTGAAATGTCCTGTAAAGTTCGATTTTAACGCGGCGTTTCAATTTCTTCGAGAAACAGATTTTTAAAGGTTTTATATTTTACATTTGAAAAACCAAGAGGAAAGCTATAAATTTAATCATCGAGAATAACCGTTTGATTCGAATCTCGCTTGGAGAAGCATTATTAAAGTCATAAAACTGGGCAAGAAACTATACCGTAGAGAGGTATCGATAGGAAAGTAGCGATAACTGTGGAAGCTTGTCACGATATCGCCAGCTATAGGGCACCATTGCAGCCGTAACTCGCGTTCTATCCTTCGGTGACTTTCATACATCCAATTTATTTGAAAACACCGTTATGAATTCCTCATCATCGGTCGAACTTTTATTCGCTTACCTTTGTGCTTCGCCAAATGTCAAATAAATGTCTGCGCTATTCAAACGAAAAAGTTCGAATGAACTTTAAGACGATCTGCATCTTCTTTTTCTTTTTTAGATTTATACTTGTCGAGAACTTTTTTTCAAAGCCGTATCGTCGTCAAAATAAAATCCCAAGTTCCGTTATAACGATATTGATTGACGCAAAAAATTGAAACCACGATCTCACGGCTGTCATCAGAAATAAATTATGCCGTCGATCTTTTCAAGTATTGCTGCCTCCTGTTCGCTTATTATCCAATAGCTATTGCATAACGATTATCAAATTCACGTCGCTCGGGGCAAAACGGTTACGCTCGATCGCGATAACCGGGTCAACGTGAACTTGATTGAGAAATCGGCTAACGAAGGTCGTAGTTGCCTCGCACGTATCGGAATCTCCTTTCTTTTCAGGCATGGCGAACGTGATGCCGTGGCTGCTGTCCATGTGCCTGCTCGGCCTCCAGGAGATCGCGGTCCAGCCTGGAAGCAACGCGCTTTCACGCGATCTTGGAACCATCAGCCAGAG
Organism: Bombus superbus; assembly: GCA_014737385.1. Taxonomy (NCBI): domain Eukaryota; kingdom Metazoa; phylum Arthropoda; class Insecta; order Hymenoptera; family Apidae; genus Bombus; species Bombus superbus. Next base: position 9,643,610 of record JACXIK010000025.1, on the reverse strand, counting down.
AAGCGTGTCTTCGGGCTTTCGCTCGGTACGAACACTTTCTCTCTGATGTAATTTAATAACATACAATTATCTCGTATGAGAGACACACTAGAATAATCCCGATTGAGAGTAATTCAAGTTCATTCTCGAATGGATTTCAGGATAATGACATATTGTCACCGAGTTGATAATTGAAATTTTCCACCTCGATTATCGGTAGCTTTAAGAATAAATTTACGTAACACAGTACTTATTACAGTTACTACACGGTATAATTTCCACGAATCGCCGTACTAAACATGGAACACTTTAGTCTTTGAGGAATTACAAAACCCTGATATCGAGCCACGATGAGCTTCCCGGCCACATAAACTGTGACTCACCGAAACTCGAGGAGAATTCGCTGGAGAGATTGCCCACGACTCCAGAATACAACGATCATCTTTATGGTTCGACGCCGGACTCGAGGGAATATTTCGCGAAAACTTTGGAGAAAAGGCTTCGTTCGAGACTACCAGAAAGAAACCTACTTAGGACGGATCCACATTCGGTGAATCAATTAGAATCTCATGGATTTAATTACGATCCCGGACGAGGGCAAATCGAAGACGATTATGTTGGACCTGCTATGGAATTGGTAAGTTTTACGAAGATTCCAGGGAGATAAACGAGTTTCGGTTAAAACTTTGAAATAATTCGACAGGTTTACGCGTGGTCCACGATTGACTATACCTACGACAGCATCGAGGCTCGAGATTCGGCTATTTACGACGGAGATTTCATCGCGGAGAACAACTTACCGCTGGGACTGGAAATTTGGAAAGACAAGGTTTTCATTACTCTTCCAAAGTGGAAAGACGGTATTCCGGTTACGTTGGCTACCGTGCCCAAATCCTCCAAGACGAAAAGTCCAAAGTTGAGGCCTTATCCAGATTGGGGATGGCATCGACCAGGTTAGCGTACTTGAATATGTACAAGATCCAGCCGAATAACATGTATAGTACATGCGTATGATAAATTCTCCAATTTATTTTTCTCGCAAACGAAGTGTCTTGCGAAGAAATTTTATCCTACATTTTTCGACTAACCTGTTTTCACACGTAGAGTGACCTCCTGTCGATTATTTAGTTCCGTCCAGTCCGCTATTACTGTACTAAGTATAGTATATACTAAATATATAAAACTGTTAAACTTTCAAATTCGATTTTCTCGAAAGCTAAGCCGAGAATGGAAAAATTTTACTCTACACCTTTTTCCTATTTTTGCACAAGGAATCGCGCGGTATCCGCTTTTACATGTTATTCGGCCGGATCCTGTATGTGCAATGGCTCACGAGAAAGCATTTACCACGGAGAAAGTTTTGATATCGATAAAATCGTGCCGCTAAATATCGTTGCTCACAATGGCGTCGTACAATATATGATTTTTAAGGTGAATATTACCCAACGTTATTTTATTACCAGATAACTGCGATGGACTGACTTCCGTCTTTAGAGTGCAAGTGGACGAATGCGATCGTCTGTGGGTCCTAGACTCGGGCAAAGTAGACATCGCGAAAGGAGGCAAATCTGCCTGTCCACCGGCCATCTTCGTCTTCGACCTAACGACAGATACCCTTATCAGAAAATACGTTATACCGAATGATCAAGTAAAGGAAGATTCGTTGTACTCCAATATCGTGGTGGACATCAGAAACGAGAATTGTGATTCCGCGATAGCTTACGCTTCGGACGTGTTCCGCTATGGATTGTTGGTCTACGACTTCTTCAAGGACTCCTCTTTCAGAATCCAGCATCACTTGTTCTATCCCGATCCTTTGGCCGCCAAATACGAGCTCCACGGTATAAAATTCCAATGGACGGATGGGATTTTCGGGATAGCGCTGAGTCCAGTGGATATCCACGACGATAGAACCTTGTTCTTCCATCCTATGTCCAGCTTTCGAGAATTCGCCGTTTCGACGTCTATTCTCGCTGATAAAAAGACAGCCGAAGAGAATACGGAACTCTTTATGCCGATTGGCAGACCTAGAGCCAAAGACTACGGCCATTCTTCCGGTTCCGTGATCGATAGAAACGGAGTGATGTTCTTCAATATGGTGACCAGAGACTCTGTCTGGTGTTGGGACACCAGGAAGGAATATATTCCACAGAATCTTGGAGTTATAGGGACTAGTAATTTGTCCTTGGTCTTCCCCAATGACATCAAGGTTGATCACGAATACGATCAAAATATTTGGCTCATTTCTAATAAGTTAGCCATGTACCTTTATGGAAGTATCGATAGTAGCAAGATTAACTATAGGGTGTTCAAGGCTAATACCAAGCAGGCTGTCAAGGACACTGTCTGCGATCCTAACTACGTCGTGCCTGGCTCTGAGCACGGTTACGACGAGATTTGTTGAAGATTCTTCACATTTTCTTAAGAGATTTGAGGTATACATGGTGGGCAAAAATTTGTTAAAAACTTGGAATACTTGTGAATGAGAATATATGTCGGAGATAAGGGACTGGGGCAGTCGTTCCTATTATCTCAGCGAGGCAAATCCGAATAGATGTTACGATGAGACGCCACGTTGAGAGTAGAGAAAGCAACTACCTCGAATTCGTCTTCACTGGAGATAACGGAGAAGCTTCGTATATTTAAATATTTTAAGCGTGATAAAGTCTCTAAGCAAATATATTGGGTGATCACTTTGATCACAATGTTTTAGTCCCATTTGTATATGGTACTGAAAACGAGGTAACGAATAAATGCACACACCGAAAGATCGTGCGATCAGGAGAAAGCGCATCGATAAATAAATGGACCATTAAAATATTCTTATGAGAAGAAAGATTTTCCTACGTTTCCTCGTTAAATGAAATACAAACCATAGATACTCATTATCAGTTTTGATATAAATCGAGCAAGTTACGAGGAAAGCCAGCATTTAGAGTGGATGAAAATTTTCTCAGAAACACTGCCAGTTTTTATTCATTGTACGTATGTTATGTCTGCGTGTTTAGAATATAGTTAAGCAATAAAAGTAACTTTGCTAATTAATCACGCCATCACTCTGTTTCTTACTCCTAGTGTTATGCAACCCGCTTCCACGCGAGGTACGACGTTTCTTCGACCTGCAGGCGTCTTTCTTAAAATTTTTTTATTATTATTTCGATAAATGATTGTTCGTATGAAATTAATTGATTCCACCAATCGCAAAAATGATATTCAAATATTTGTATGCGATCCATAAATGTAAGGAAATCCACTACAAAATGTAAATAAACAAACAGATCGAAAACGTGACTAAATAAAACGTTTGCATTCAAATAGGCAAAAAATATAGATAAGTAAATTGAATGGATTATACTGCGTATAATAAATGCATCACTGTCTTAGCGAAAACGAATGGAAGCTTAAAAATGACGTACTTAACGCGAAACGAGTCGATGCGAAGAGGAAAGCTCTCGCAACCGTACGCTTGTTAGAACAGCCTTGTTAAAAGATAAATGCTCTCTCTGGAGAGAACCGTTCCTCCCACTTGCGCTAACCGTTTCAGAAGGGTTCATATGGTTGCTGTAGGTCACGCGCGTACGGTTTCAAGTAGCGCGAATCGAGGACGCGATGCACCAACCGCATCTTTGTTCTCCTTCCTTTTGATCTTCGTTCGAAACCTTCCTTCCATTCCTAATAAAACCGTACGATATTTGTAACGATTTTATAAAATCTAAAAAACTTTTCTAAACTGGAAACTGCGTACGAATACGAAGATTTATTTCTAAGATAAGATTTTGTTTCGACATGTTTTTTATTTTGTAAACAAGGAAACAGGAAACAAAAATTATTTTTACCAATTTAATCATTTTAATTCTAATAAAACGCAAATATTAATTTTAATTTTAATTTTCAAAGTAAATTAGTGGTATTTAAGGTTAGAAAGTCTTACAAGTAATACGTATATAAGGTGTTCGGCAAATCAGAAAAGTGTCCGAAAATTTAAGGGGAGATTCGTGAAGCCGAAATAAGACAAAAATCGAGAATAAAACAATTGAGTTTTCGGTTTCGTTTTTTACTTATTGGCAATTAAAAATCGGTCAACATATCCCTGCACGCGAGCAAACCTCCTTACACGAACGAAAGAAGATCAGCCTAAGCAACAGGGTGTACAATAACCTCAAACCGAACGATACATGGGCGGCAGCTTATCTCATATAAATCGAGAAGACCATGATATTCAGAACCGTAAAAGAACCAGCGCGACGTTTTGCAAAAGAAATGGTAGATTGAACATTAGACCTGCTTACTCATGGAAATCCATAAGGGGTTTGGATGGAGTCATTTAATTCTAGAATACTCCATTTTCATTTATATTTTACCATGTACTAAAAGTACTTATTATTACTAGTTACACTTCTCAATTATATCTCAATTATATTTCACTGATTTAATATATCATAGATACATTGATACGAAAACCTAGTCAAGGTGGCTAGCGAAAAGGCACCGTGGTTAATTATCGTCAACTTAATAATTAGGGAGAAATTCCGTTCGAGAACGGTTTGAGAATGTCGTCGGGGTCTATTCTTTATACCGCGACCCCAAAAAGAGCCGGAATTGTTCCCAGAAAGGGAGCAATTGTCGACAATTCGAAGAATCAGAAAGAGACATATTTCTATCCTTGTTACACGGTAGTGCCCTCCTTGTCTACGACGGATACTGCCATCTATCGGAACCGGTTGGAACTGCGGAAAAGTAACAGGAGCATAGAATGTGCGAGGAGGTATCTCAATTCCTGTTAGACAAGGACAAGTATATTGAGCGACGAGGACAGACGTACTTCTCCCTCCAATCTCACGATTATTCGTTAATTGCTCTTTTCCCTGGCAAAATTCTCGAACTTTTAAGACCGTACGACAAAGGTAGAACCTCTGGCAAGATTCCCACGCCAATTTCGACCGGAATTTCCTCCTACTTAATCAGTTAAAACGATTATCGTAGCAAGTGTCGCGACCGCTCCGGTACGGGTCTGCGATTTTTTTCTAATATCGACCTTCCCCGATATTTCTTCACGCTCTAAGGAAAGTGGGAAGATCCCGCAGAGCCTGCACTAAGTTCCCCATGAACAAAAGTGTGCAAATTAGGCACGTGCGAGGAAAATTATGCGAAAAATCGTGGCGCTGCTCCTGATTAGCGAAGAGGCGCCACGGTTAATTCTCGTCAACTTAACAATTAGGCACAAATTCCGCTCCAAAACGGTTCGAGAATATTGTCAGGATTCCATTCTTTGTTCCGCGACCCAAAAAGAGCCGGAATTGTTCCCAGAAAGGGAGCAATTGTCGAC